>LTAE01000266.1:0-17334 GCA_001647135.1 Pontederia paniculata | reverse complement strand
AACATGAACACGGTAGGTACTCATGTCAAGGTCGGGCGGCCACAAGTGGAGTCCGGGTGATTGAGGTGCAGTCAGCGGGCAGCCAGAGAAGTTGGAGGAGGAAGTGCACAGGTCAAGTCGGTCGACCGTACGTGCAGCGGACGACCGAAGGATCTTGACAATCTTCAATGCCAAGAGTGGACGTCCAGGATGCTGTAGGGGAAACAGCGGACATCCACTGCAGTTGAAGACGGAGGAAGTGTATAGTCCAAGTCGGTCGACCGAAGGTGCCACGGGCGAGCGAAGGTGCCGTGGGCGACCGAAGGATCTTGAGGAATCTTCAATGCCAGGAGTGGACGTCCAGGATGATGTAGTGGAAACAACGGACGTCCAGTGCAGTTGAACACGGAAAAAGTGCACAGTCCAGGTCGATCGACCGAAATAGAGCAGACGTCCAGTCCAGGTGCATAGTTATGGTAATAGACAACACTCCAGAGTTGATGCTCTCGGTGGAAAAATGGAAGTATTCAAGTGTTAATAAGTTCACAAGTTGAGAGGGCAAAATTGTCATTGCATAATCACTTTTAACGAAAATACAACCAGAGGTTGACGGAAGGACTTATACAGAAGCGTGGAGATAGTTGGACGATTGTCATTTTTTTTATAATACAAGGTTAGCACGGAAAAACTCTATAGTACGAGAGAGGTAAAAGGAATTAATCCAATTATTTTATATTAATAATTATATGATTAACTATAATTAATTAAGTTTTTAACATTTTATAAATTTTGCATAAAATTGTATGATTAACTATAATTAATTATTAGGTAATAATGTATTATTGAAAAAGAATGTCGATAAATATTAACTAGTTTTGTAAGTATTAGCTAATAATTATAATATCATAATTACATAGTAGTTGATATTTTATTAAATAAAATGAAGATTAATTATATGTTGATTTGTATAATTAGAATTAGTGCTAATAATTTTTATCATTATTTAATTCAATAATTATAATTTAATTAATTAATTATAACTAACACGTCCTATAAATCCCTAAATATATTGAATAAAAATATACATTAAAGTATTAAATTTATTGTTTTATCATTTCGATCAATCAAACACTATCTAATTTTTTTTGTTCCACCAATTCTTTTAATTGCTTTATTAAATTATTTTATATTCATAATTATACGATTAATTATAATTAATTAAGTTTTTGGCATATTATAAATTTTGCAAAAAATGTGACATTATAGATGAATAACGAATAAATATAATTTTATAAATATTAATAATTAAGTATTTAATTAATCTTTAGATAATAATACATTATTAAAAATAGAATGGTACACAAATATTAGCTATTTTTTGCAAGTATTAGTTAATTACCATTTTATCATAATTATTTAGTAGTGAATGTTTTATTGTAAATAAAATAAAAACTAATTACATGCTATTTTGTATAATTATAATTATATATTTTTAACATTATTTAATTCAATAATTACAATTATATAAATTAATTATAATTATTGCTTCCCTAATTATATTTAATAAAAATATATAAAAAAATATTTATATTTTTTCTTACTTCAATCAAATACTATCTAATTTTAATTATTATAATACTAACTAAATCATCCAAACACCAATATCACCATAAAAGTATCTCACTTCTATTCTCTTCACAAGAGTTAAAAAAGAATATTCTTGCTAATTTTTATTAGTCTTGTTCTTATATCAAACAGGGTCTTAGAGTTTGACATGAATTCATATTAGGTTAAAATTACATTTGTAAACTATTTATTTTTTTATTCTATATTCTATTTACTTAAGATTTTATTTATTTTAAAATTTATAATTTTCGTAATTGATGTAAAAGTCTATAATTTGAGAGACTATAAATAAGGAAAAATATATATATCACAGGTTATCCTCATTTGCAATCCGCTATCCCTCGTCTGGTACAACTTGCACCGTCCATCCGTCAACGAGTCCAAAGGGTCGAGATCCTTAGAAGGGCTCAAGGGAATTTTATACGTAATTAACTATTTCTCAATAAATATCTACTTTAAAATGAACCTCGTTAAATATTGATATAATCTTCTGTGTCTAATTTCTTCTCATCAATTTTTGCAAACAATATTTTGATACTGTTCGTAGCACTTTCATATATGGCATGAAATGTTAAATTCATCAGTCCCACTATTTCGTTCTAGAAAATATTATTATTTTTATATTAGACAAAAATATTCGTCACTAATAAAAAGAAACAACTAATATTTTTGCGAAGAATAGAACCACCCAAAATTCGTATGTTTAGTACAACTAAAACAAATCAAAATAAAAAGTTCCAATAAAAGAAGTCAGAACCTCTTGATTTCACAAATAACATGCAACCGTTACCTTCCTTTCCATGCATGCTTTTCTTGGTCCTTCCCTTGCTTGGTTTTAGGTCTTTTCTAATTTTGAATACACTACATGTGTTTTATGTTGTGATTAATAAAACGATTTTGCAATCCCCAAAAGCAACATATCAATTCTCATCAAATACTCATAGAAAGGACGGTAAAACTTGTTTTCCAAACACACCTTTATACACGGTAAAAATTTAACATGTTTAATGGACGCAACAAGATAATCTTGCTATGGAGAACCAACCTCTATATTTCAGAAGTAAAAGTAGAACAGTTTGACGACAACCAACTTATGAATGGCAAAAACAATGCACTGCATCTTCCATGTTTCTTTGTTGTACCCAAAAATATCTAACTGTAGTAGTAGTTCCCTAGTTCAGTTCGAGAGAGAGTCTCTCCCAACAATGTATTTGTCTCCACCCAGATCCAAAATTATGAAGTTCAAACGGGTTCTATTAGACCCGAATGGAATGTCTTCAATTCCTTGCCCCATTGTCCCACTCTTCTTTTAAGGAAAGAAGTGTACAAAAGGACCAACCAAACTAGAGGTAAAGGTTACGAGGCTGAGGCATTGGTTGTGGTTTTAAATCCGAAAATGTTTAAAAATTGAGTTTCTTCTTTACCTCCTTTGTAATATCTAAGAAAACAGTGTACAAAAGGTAAAGAATAAAACGCTATATTATTGGAGACAATTTCTACAAACGGTAGAAAGATGGAATCATGAGATAAATTAAGCTCCCAAAAAACATCAAAACTTGGGTTTCCAGTTAAAGGCTGTCAATGCTATTACTAAGGGTGAACCTTACTTAATACAACATATTAAGATAACCCAATATCTCTTTATTTAGCCTTCACTCCACATAATTAACAATACATTAAACTTTTATAGGCCACATTATGGAGTTATAATAACCATATGTAGAAAAAATTATTAGCAACTAACATACCTACCATATGCTAAGTCAGGGAAATCTGTGTTTCAACTCTTGCAAGAACACCTTTGGTGAACTAGCATCAAATACGGTGGCTATATTGTGGAATTTGCAATATATCATAGTCATCAACTTAACATTTATAGGTCACATGTGGAGAGTTATAATAACCATATGTAGAGAAAATTATTAGCAACTACAACTACATACCTACCATATGCTAAGTCAGGGAAATCTGTGCGTTTCAACTCCTGCGAGAACGGCTTTGGCAAACCAGCATCAAACATGATGGCTATATCGTGGAATTTGCAATATATCATAGTCATCAACCTCAACCTAAGCATAGCAAACGAGGTTAATGACTGGATAGTAGGAAATAAAAATTATGAGAACTGTTACCTTATACTGTTGACCCATGAACGTGTACTCCACTTGCAATCTCTTGGGCGTTCCAGGACAAGGATCACAAAAACCCATTATGCCAGACTTCTTAATTCCCTTAGGAAGCTGCATAAAGTAATAAATACGTGTTCATAACTTCATATCCTGGTTTCTTATATGCTAGGCAAAATAATGTGCAATGGACAGAAAGCATAATAGTTGTGTGCATTAGTTTCAGTACATTAAATTGCATCCACCAAACATACCTTAGTGAATACTACAACTTACTGAGAACATGAGAAAATATCTCTTGATTTAATATTCATTTGCAATTGCCAGATAATATCTTGACTAGAATAAATGTTTCAAAGCTAAACCTCCAAGTTGAAGACTGACGGTTCTTTTGTTATGCATAAAAGCTGCACTTCTAGGAATCTTCAGGCAGGTTCCCTGCTATTCATTTCAAACATCAAATTCCTCGGAACCGGCAACTGTTACTACTGAAGTACTCTCCCCAACAGTAAATGTGAGAAATCCTTTTCTAGGGTTCATTTTTTAGTGTCCTAAAGTTGGCAGGGTCAGCTTTAAAATTTTCAGATTCAGTTATATTTCTTTTTCGAGACAGATTAAAAACCTTATTCTACTGAACTGAACAATAGATAAAATTGACATCTTTCGGATGCAACATGAACACGGTAGTAGTTCCAGATCTATATGAGATACTGACATTTTACGACCAGAATCAATTAAAAATCCTTAAATTAGATGATAATGAAAATGATAAGAAAATAAAGGTTGACCATCAGAAATGATAAATGAAATATGTATGTTATATGAAACATCAGAAAAAAATTATAAGGACAAACAAGAGGAGGAATATACAAAACGTAGAAAGAACACTTGAGCATCCTAGGAGCACAAGTAGTTCTTAGACGAGCATGTCAACAAATTTCATATATTTGTAATAGATGAAACAAAAGAATTTTTATGTGTGCATTCTGTAATGTTGAAGCATAACTAAACACTTGAGTGGAAGGACATGGTCAACTCGAATACAATGTTTATCTTAGGAATATACCTCAAGCTTAGAATCAGCGATTAAGAAGTTAAGCAGAATCATCACATACAGGACTTGTGAAGCCACATCATTCACGTTGGAATTTTCATCTACTTATTTTATGTGTCCAATATTCCCATACAATCCATAACAATCAGTCCACTTTTCTCTGATTTGTGCATTTTGTTTCTACTGGCAACATTTTCCCGTAACTTCTGTTGCTTATAAGCGGTTTCCCTTGCTTTCAAAACCTTCAGAAGTTAACATTAAAAATAATTAACAATTCTTTTGTTGAGTGTTAAGAACAATTCTTTTAGAACAAAAAAAATGAGCACTTCAGGTCAGAGATCATATTAAATAATAAACACATATATGCTACAGTTATATGGATACAGAAGAATAAAAATATAGGGCATCTCTATTGTCACTCCAAAAGGCTTACTGCCACTCCTTTCTTTTGCATTCTGGCCATCTTACCCTTTGAAAGCTCATCTGTTTCTCAACTCATTTTTTTTATTTTGTGTACTTACCCTCTCTCTCCTCTATTGCCACTAGCTGCTAATGGTTTCTTTACTTCTTCCCCATTCCCACCCATCACCATAGAGGCTGCAATATCCCTCAAACTGCCTGGCTCAAAAAAGAAGTGAAGTTTCCATGTGCTTGCAATAACTCAATTGTTTCAGTATCGTGGTTTAATTTGTTTCTTCTTGGTGGTCTGAAAAAATGTGCATTTAAGCACTAAGTTGCATGCTTTTATGGCTCCAATTTTTTTTGGGTTGCCAGTGAAACTTTTAGAAAGTTTTCTTACTTTGTCAACTTGCAGTAAGTTTCATCACAAATGAAAAGCATTTTACTTGTCTGCAAATGAAACATTTACATTCTTTGTCCATTTGCAATACAGATCATCACATAAACACGTATGAAGAGAATTTTATTCGTATGCAAATGAAACATTTACATCTTTTTGAGAAGTAAACATTTACATTTTCTCTTTGTCCATTTGCTCAATTTTTTTTATTTTGGCACTTCAAAAATGGCTTTGAACAAACCATTGACAGACAAAACGGAAAAAAAGGCTCAGTGAAAATAATGGGAAGGTTATGGGGCAGTGAGAAGAACGGAAGAAGAGAAAGGGAAGAAATACAGAAATGAAAAAGCATTATGTTCCAACATTTTCTAAAAGGAAAAAATGTCAAATTAAAAGATGAAGGAGCAGTGATAAATGTTTTTGGAGTGGTAATATAGTTACCTTTAATATATCAAACGATCTAACTCATAATAGACCAAATTGTCCTTACCAGGTAGTTCATCCTGTATCAACAGCTTACAAGCCCATTTAAAAACCAGACTGTTCTCTTGGACTATATTTGTGCAAAATAAATTACAAGTCAAGGTTTCAAATGGGTTTTGAAAGAACATGCAAGTTGGCAGAACACGATAAATAAATTCCAACAGAACACTAAATACCTCCCAACATGAGCAGTAACTCGACCATGAGACGTAGGAGAAAATTGTGTGTACAATGAGCTGAAGCCTCAAAAGTTCCTGCTCCAAACTGCAAAACATATTTGAACTCAAAATTAACCACAAGAAACAAATGAAAAATTTGCAGACCACATGAGGCAACTATTTTAAAAAAAAAGTCAGATTTAAATATGTTTCAAATAAACATAAACAATGCACGCTAAACAATCGTATTCCTTGAATGATTAGTAGAAAAGAAAAACATAAATAGTTCTCTGGAAATTACAAGAGTTGACTTAATAGGCAAAGATAAGGCTAAAATATATTGCATTCAGTATAACAGAAATAGCAAATACAAGATATATATTCTATTAGCAGTTATATAAAAAATGTTCCTAAAAGGACTAGGTTGTGATATCATTACTACGGGAAAATTTATATGTGAACTAGTGACAAGATCAACATCAAAGTTGTCCTATTAATTATTCTATCTTTTCCTCGAAACAAGTTATCATCCTATTAACAAACGCACAAGAAGATCACAATTGTCAGTTTGTGCATGGACATTAAGCCAAATTTTAAGATTTTTTTGGGTGAAAATGCTTGAGAGGAGTAACAAAAGTTAATCACAAGTAGGGATTATAGGAGATATAACATCAGTGAAGATAGATACTATCATATCCATTACAAACTAAAGCAAATAATAAAACCATAATGTGCATTCTTGAGCAAGGTTGTTAAACACACAGCTCAATTTGAAAAATCGTCCAAGTTTGTGAATCTAATTAACTATTTAGGATCAAAGCATTACTAAATCACATTTATATTAGATCTTTAAATTTGATTCTTGACTCATGAAAGCTCATTAAATTTGTTGGATTCTGACGAATCAAGCCATTGATTTGTGGAGTCAATAGCAGAAAAAAAAACATGCGGCTGGCAAGAGGCAGCTATCATTAAGAAGATAAGAATCATTTTGGCACCATTTCTAGCATTGTAATCACATTGACAGTGAACAGAATGATAAATTCTTCCCCCTCCCTTGCCACAGAACGTCGATTGAGAGTTCTAGGATCTCTCCCCGTTAGCATCACTTTGCATGATTAATCAGCTCCAATGGTCCATTGAGAACTCAGAGTCACAAGTTTGAGCAAGAGCGGAATAACGAATCAGATTTTAGAGAAAATGAGAGAAAGTCTACGAAGAAGGAAAATAAAACAAAATAAAGATGCAGATATCAAACTCATTTTAGAGAATTTTTCTGTTTAGTTTGGGTTCTAAATATCAAAGACTCATAATATGCTATATTCAAGTTCGGTTGAGTCGGCACATTATAAAATATTATTTAGAAAAAAATGTATCCTATAATTTTACAGTAATGTTATTTAAAAGAATGACTTCTTTAGGGGGTAAAAGAATGTTAATCAGCTAATATTTTGTAATTGTACATGGAAGTACTTTTAAAAAAATGGGGATACTTATGGTATATTGAAAATATACAAGTTATTGTTTACATTATTTACAATAATTATTCATTTTTATAAGTATATGCAGTTAGAACATAAACTCTACGAACTTAAAATTTAGACATTATGATACAAGTTTACAAGATGTCTAACGAGTTCACTAGAACTTGACAATCGTGTTCTGGATACAGTAACAAACACATTCTGATGAATAAAGCATTTGGAGAAAGCAAAAAGCAAAAAAATCAACACTCATGAAAAAGCACATTATCATGGAATATAACTGATGCTTCTATAAGAATACTTGACTGCCTCCTGTAATTAATTTGTTGCAGGCTTCCAGGGTTGGAATACTCGTAATACAATGAAAGTTTCAGTCATCAAAAGTGAAGAACTATTCAAATGCATATGTGCAGAATATGAAATATTCTGATCATAAAAGTACAATACAAAAAACATTTTGGGTGACACGCAAATATAAATGCATCAAGTGTACTGTTTTAGAACAAATTAACAGTTTATTCAATAAAAGAATAAGTAAACCTAAAAGCATATTATTCTACTAAATACAATAATATGAAACACCATTCACAAAGCAAAGTCATAAAAGATGTGAAGGCAGAGGAAGATGTTTGGCTGTGTTTAGGAAAAGAATGAAGTAACATAGATTGCAGCAAATAAAAGTGCCTGAAACCCTAGATGTAAAGAAATATTCAAGAAAACATATATAGTTACTATTCCACACCTTTAATTCTCCAGCAGCTGAATTCTTTTTATCTTTCTTCTTCCACACAACAGCAATAGCTGAATCTTCTCCTAAAACAAGATTTATATGTCATCAAATGAATAAGAATAATTATCATTAATTTATGTAGCATCATTTGGAGAAATCTGAATAAAAGCATGCCTCATATGTAGAAGAAGTGGAAGTCCTAAAGAAAAGATTCTGCTAGGCACATATACAATGGGGTTCGCAATCCGATGACCCATTTCCAGATTCATTCAAGCAATGTTCAAAAGAAGTGAAAGACTATCAGTTAAATACATTATGACAATTTTTTTAGGATATCTCTGTTATCAACTAATTTCTTGGTGAGATTGAAAATCATGAAACAAAATGCCACTTGCAAAGTCCACATGCATGGGTCAAATTGAAGATACTTGTTTTTGGCAAGAAGTTAAATTCGTAAATAATACCAGTCACATACATGACCAAGACTTGTTTCTGATAGTTGGCGAGTCCAAGTGTTAGAAAGATTGACCGATCCATCTCCCAAAGATATTGCCAATCCAGAAGTTGCTGTTGAATGTTGGGAAAGTTGTCGGACAAAGTTACAGTTTTATGTAACATTAGTCCTGTACATTAACTTTGTTCGTGAGAAATAAAATGAGGTAAAAGTCACTCACCACACTAAAATGCAACAAGTAAGCTGGCTTAGCTCAAGTCCTTACCGAGATACCTGCAATATGCTGATAGTCTGAAGACCAGTTGTCGGCATGAACTCCAGTGAAGTGACAGGGGAGAGTTGGTGTCTCAAAAAAATTCTTGCAGCACTTGTTTCACTATTACCAATGACTCATGTCTCCGCCAATGCCAATTATGTCACGTTTTGATATCTGAGACTGGACTTCACTGGCCATTTCCATTCTGTAAAATGTCAACATACAATGAAGAGATACCAAACAATTATATAGGTGAATCATTATCTGAAATTAAGAACTATGTAGGATAAACCGAATGTGTTATGTGTTTCAAACATAACAGAAAAGGAAACATTGTATATTTTCTTGACTAAAGGTAAATAGTTTAATCCTCCATCAAAAACATCAGAAAAGATGTGGTATTAAAAACAAGGTTGTCAGACCGAACCGGACAACAACCCGAAGAAACCTTTGGGTTGGGTCAGATCAAATAAATCGATTAAGTCGGACGGTTGAACCTAAGACTATTAAAATAATATTCAAATAAAAATATGACTTATAATTTAGATGTAGAATCACAAATAATATGATTAAATTTGCTAGTAAATTTAAATTTACTATCAATTTAAATATGCTTAAATTTGATAGTAAATTTAAATTTACTCTCAATTTAAATACAGTTAAATTTGTTAATAAATTTAAATTAATCTAAATTTATATTAATTATGATCAATTAACATTTTATTTGATATGTATTAATAAAAATATCTCTAAAATAATTATTTATTCAAAAATAAATATTAATTGATGAATTAGTTTTCTAACTAGAAATAAGAATGATCTCAAAGGCCTTGAACCATAAAATTTCTTCATGGCCCATAGTTTCAAAGCCCAGTTTCCATTTTTCATTTTTTTTCTATTTTTCAATTGAACCGACCGGTTCACTAAAATCGATCGGTTTGGATGGTTTGACCGCTATTTTTTTCAATTTTTAACCAGTTTTGACTAATTCCATCCGGTCTAACTCATTCTCCGGTTTTGGCATCAAACCAGGGCTCTAGGTCCCGGTTGATGGTTGAACGGTAGGACCGGTGCTAAAACCCGCCAAGAATTCTCTGGATAATGTTCAAATTATTCGCAATGATCACTATAGCCGATCACTGTTGAAGCCCAACGACGCCGCGGCCCAATTGCACGAGCGCCAAAGCACGCCTCGACTCCTCCGTCGTCTGGAAAATATAAATGCCGCAGAGTATTTTCTCTTTCTTCTCAGTTCTCACTTCTTCTTTCTCTCTGTTGCAGGTTTAGGGTTTGGTCTCCGGTCTTCCACCGCCGAAGGTTCAGCTTTGGAGAGCTTGAGGACGCTTGCTGGCAGACCGCCGGAAGATCGTCGCCGCCGGTACTCCACCAGTTGCCGAGAAGATGACCACCTGAGATAAGAAGAACAAGAACAAGCACGGGAGATGGAGACGCGAGTTAGCGAGAGGAAAGGGATTCGAGCTCCCACAGGCTCCGGTAGAAGATTCTATTATGATTTCAGATAAGTTTCTTTCCTCACACTTTATTCTATTTATAGCCGGTTTCATACGATGTTTTCCGACTTTACATTTTTTGTTTTATATTCCAAGGTTTCTTCGATATGTTTTGACGCCTTCTTCTTCTCCTTCGGTTTCTTCGATATGTTTGGACGCCTTCTTCTTCTCCTTCTTTTACATTTCAAAATCTTCAAAACGCTTTGGTCTTCTCCTTGGTCTCCTTCTTCTTTCTGGTTCGCCCTTTTCCTCCGTTTCACTGGCTTCCTCGCTGTTTTCCACTTCTTCTGTTACTTCTACTTCCTTGTTTTCCACCTCCATTTCACTGATTTCCTCGCTAGCTTCCTCTTCTGCTGTTGCTTCTGCTTCTCTGTTTTCCACTTCCTTTTCTCCCGTTGTCATTTCTCCTGTTTTTACTGCTACTTTACTATTTTCCGTCTCTTCCTCTCTTCCACTTCCTGACTCCATTTCTTCTGCTGTTCTTTCAGGTTTTACTATTTCTGCTTCTACTGTCTCCGTTTCCATTTCTGGCCGCCGAGGTATAACAACCGGCCTATCCGGTCCGGTTCAGACAACCATGATTAAAAGCATAGAGTTGGAGTACATTTATATTCAGTAACCCAACATTAACAGAAAAGAAGGCCATCAACAGAACATTTATCATAAACAATGTTAAAAAATTGCATATCATATTTTTCAGGTGCGTGAGATAATAATATCAGTCTGGTAGGAACCATAAGTGAACCAGTATATGTTACACTTAATTGTGCTGTGATGATTTGCATTGGGTCTATTAGCACATGGCTTGTATGAGGTGAATAAAACTTTATATCGATTCACTACTGACTATTACAGAATCAAAAAATGGGCATGAACTTCCATTTCATGCGGGCTGGCCATAAAAATTCTTGAAGAGAAAGTTCTCGAGGAAAGGATTGCAATTCAATTGGGCACAAATGCAAACTATCGTAGGGGGAGAGGTTTCTCTTCCTTTCAATTACTCACTCTCCCGAAAGATCCAACATCTGTCATAAATTTTGGCTTTCTCTAGGTCCCTTCATTCATAGTTCTCTGCTCATCACTGCCATCCGACACATCCGTTCACACATAAAAGTAGCATTTGTTGTTCAGATTTCTTTTGCTACTGGCTTTCCAATGTTTATCCATTCAATTTCTTTTTCTGTTTATTTTACCCTTGCCGGCAGGGATAGATATGCCAGTTGTCCGCATGGCTTGGCACCTGTGCCCTTTTTACCACAACTGCTGATATGCCAAAGCAGTAAGCCATGTTGATAAAAAATACAATGATATCCCCAGAAGTCATATTATTTTAATGGTTTCTTCAGTCCCAGAGAATGTGGAAGGTTATGAACTTATAAACATGCCAAAAGGTTTGCTGAAGTGAAATATGATACAGAAAGATAAATGACCATAAATTATCCTTAGCACATCTAAGAAGTGAGCAATCTGTACCGTCTCATGAAATTTACAGATAACAATAAAATTTCAGCACAACTTCCACAAATTCATTCAATGAAATGCCTCTATGATATCTTGCGTTGCTTGCTATATTCGAAAATCAGTTCAAGTCCTAACATTTTTCGCAAATACCAAGCATCTGAAGAATAACCTTGTAGAGCATGTACAACAACTATATGAAAATGTAAACCAAAAGAAGCAAAAAGTCCAATATTTTCCTCTTGGTTAATTCACATCGCCAATTCCCAGTGAGGACACGATGACCATTCAAACGCTTGCACCTTTGCCATTCAATCTTGCTCCAAAAGGCCAACCAAGTTTAAAGCAAGAGATGACGAGAAAGAGCAAGTCGAATTGCGCTAACCTGGGGATGCATGTGTTTGTCAGGGTGCAAAAATTTGGGCCAAGGAGCGGTACGCGCGACGGATGTCGTCGGCGGGACATTGAGCAGCGCGTAGAGCTTCCTCTCCGGTGCGCCATCGTCTTCGGCTTCGGTTGCATCCTCCCTCATCGTGCTTGGAAGCGCTCCCATCGCCTGCCGGCGGTAGCTCCCGACGCTGTGCGTAGAAAGGATGAAGGGTGAACGACGCGAATGCCTGCATTTGGGGACGTGTCGAACATAAACAAGGCAGAGATGTTTTAAGGGGAGGAGAAAGGAAGTTGTAGTAGTAGGGGGTTTACTGGGAGAGCAAGAATAGAACCAATTCGCAGCGTGAGGTGTAACTTTTGACCTTTAGAGGGTCGAATTTTTAATTTACAGTTTGGGCCTTAAATTTTGCGGACTTCATATCTAATTCATAGGCCTAAAATTATTTGGCTACTTCAAATAAGTAAAAAAAATAAAGAAATAACGTTATCAAAAGAAGAGTTATAGCAAATTTGACTAAGCTTATAAATTGATCAGTAACTAAAGATCATAGCGCCCATAATTTAATCATTATTTATAAGTGGAAAATAATAAATAAAGATCTCAACTTATAATTTTTGAACTTATAAATCATGTGGTCAAACTAAGTAATTTACCATTATATTTAAACTATTTGTCAATATTTTTATGTATAAGTATACTAACCAAATAATCACATTTTAAATGAAATATTGAGTCTTTTAAATATAAAAAAAACTTATCAATTATTTTAATATTAGATATTACACTACTTATTATTTTTTTCAGCTTTTTTATTCAAACACATGATTACTTATAACCTAAACCAAATTACCCCTTAAAATGTTGCAACTTGTAATTTTCCGGTAGAGTAGATGTTATGGATTAGGGCACACTTTTCTTTCTATCTATAAAAATTTAAAAATGTAAAACATGTACGCAAAGATTGAGCTACGGGAGAATTTAAATAATATCGTTGTTAGGATATGCTGGTTAATAAATGAAGTTTTAGGAATAAATGATCGCTTAGAGATTTAATTTGAACATTAAAATAATTTTCTTTTAGTTGTCCATACGATGGGTGGAGGTAAAATAAAGTCGTTAGCGGTCCACAAGTATAAATGAAAAATATTAAAAATAGAAATATGATGATAAAGCATTTTGTTAACAGTTTGAATTTTTAGTTATATCAGTTCATCAAATTTAGTAAGAATAAATGCCTTAACACCTAATTCTCAAATTATATTGAAAGTAAGACTAATATTTTTCCCTGTTAGTATATATCCAAAATATTCTTTGGACCGGAGATTAAATGGTATTTATATGATTTAACATTTTCTGATTAATTTAATTCAGAAACTAAGTGTTACTTTTTTTTTTTTTTTAGCAAGCACATCATTGACTAGAAAATTTGAACAGCAAAATTGTAAAACAATGGGCACGAAGAATTCATGGAGTAATCTGAGCTTTTGATCAAGTACAACTAGAACAAGGCAAACAAGGATTTTGAAGTTCCAAAAAAAACACATCTAGTGATAAACTGATAGCTTAGCTACTAAATTAGCTTTGGCCATCATATTTCATTTCACACTTTTCATTGAAACTAAGTGTTACGGTATATATGTATTTTCTATATTTAATATTATGACATTTTAATAAAAAATGATGGACACAATTAATTAGTAGTTAGCGAAACTATATTTTAAGCTTTTGAGTTAGCGGTCTCATATTTAATTTTGAGAATCATCAATTTAATTAAAAATATATTCTACGTTCTATTTTGATTTTATATTAATAATAGACTTGAATGCTAGACTAGCATTGTTTGACACTTTTTAAAAAGTAACATCGACAATAACGTAGTGTATTAATTAAATTAGATATTTAATAAATATACTTAATATCGATAAACGATTAAAACTCATCATTTTGAGACGTTTAAAAGACTAACATCTAGACTAATTACTAGACTAAAATTTATTTTTCAATATATCATTCAAATATTTTATTATTAATTACTTTTTGTATGAACACACTTATTCTTTTATACGATGTGAACACTTTACTATTTATTATTGTTTTATTAATTTATAAATTATTTGGTTAATTCTTTATTAATATTCAAATAGTTAAATAAAATAAGTTATTTAATTTAAAATATATATAACAATGCAAATTATTTAAATAATTAATTATATATTTTTTAGTCATTAATCGATTCAAACATTACATTTATCAAATATTTTTATGAATTTAATAATCATTATTAACTAATCGATAATCTCTAATCATTATTCGTGATTCGCTATTAACTATTTAAATCATTTTTACATACCAAATAGAGCTTTATAAAAAAAGTATCATGACCTCTCAGCATTTCAATTTTTTTTTTACACAGAAATCAAGTTCAACACATTACCATACTTGCAAGTGTTGCCTAAAGTATTTGTAAATTCAAAGATAATGAAACCGTAAAAGACGTCAACAAAATTATTGAGTTAGAAAATTAGGGAGCATTATGTATCGACAATAGAGTGCAAGTAGTGAGACTTTTTCGACATAAGAGTTGAATCTTGCAATTAAGATCTCAACTTCATTCTACAAGTCTTTTAATTGATAATTGATTAAACAAAATGTTAGGATATGAATAATTTAATAATGTCATGGAGTGACTAAAGTCTTTCTTTTTTTTATACTTGACGGTGATGATTTTATTGAGTTACTTCACTCTTCTATCTCCGGAATTCAACTTGGCTATTAAGTTCAACTAAACAATCATTGGTTGATTGGTTGTGAAATAGATCATCGTTTACATTTATGCTATAGAAATTAAGTACATGGCATATTAATTTATAAATTTTATGCTTTCGTTATCTCTATTTGCAACTTTGCACTATGCATAGTCAATAGCCAAGACAGTAAGAGATCCAAAATATAATTACAAATCTCAACCGTTGCTGCTTTATTTGGTGGTTGTAACGTATCATCAATAAAACCTAATTTATTCTTCGCACCAAAAAACATATATTAAGTGCGGTTAGCGATAGAGTGAGGTAGTGTGATCAGCGTAGTAGATCTTTGCAATTTAAATGTTAAAACATCCTTAACTTTTGAATCGAAAGAAAAAAAAACTGAAGTAGAGTACGATGCTTCTAAAGTTAAAACTACGTACCACTTTTTTTTCTAAATTGGATAACCTTATTTAGGTGTACTAAGATTATATGATTCAAAGATTTATTATCTCATTAGAAGTATTTACTTTTTTGCATTAAGATGTAAAAGTTAATAATTTTAAGTCGATGACATTTTTTATAAAATATTAATCCCTAAAAAAGACTCTAAAAAATCATCTAATATTATTATATTACCTACGTAATCCACATTGACTAACAAAAGATTGTCAATTATTAAATTATCAATAATGTGTATTACCATGTTTACTATATATAAGTAATCCAACTAACAATTCAGATTACCATATTTATTTAATAAAAAAATTTACTAAGTAATATGCATTAATTTATCCAAATACACTTAAAATTTTATATTGTTAAATTGAAACTTATAAATTTAAATCATAAATTCACAACTTCATGAGTAATTAATAACCTTCAAATAAAATAATATTTATAATTAATAATAATATTTAATAAAATATTATTTCAATTAATAATACTTATAATTGATAATTAATAATATTTTTTAATATAATAATAGTAATATAATATTATATTATATAGATATTATTTAACTAATATTTATTAATATTATAGTTATTATTATTATTATTATTTGTGTTGTTATTATTATATGATATATTATTATATTATATTTTATTTATGAAAGATTTAGAAGGGTAAATATGAAGATTAATTATAACCATAATCATCACCTAAATGGTAATATGGAATGACACCCCTCTTAAGGATAATCTGTATTGACACTTCATAGACAATCTGCATTGCTAGGCAATTCAGATTATCTATAAATTAAAATAAATAAATATTATAATCTGGTGGGATCATGTAATTTTAAGTTCATATTATTAGTAATCTACAAAGATTACAGATAAGGAAACATTGTCTTAGAGTAATTTTCATTAATTACTCTTCAACTTTAGCATTATCTCAGATATATCATCTAAATTTAATTTGTAAATGAAATATCTTTAAATTTTAATTTCGTAACCAAATTATCATGTTACCTATTATACAGAGTCACATATGCTATTATTTTTTTTTGAAAATAGAAATGCTTAGACTACGTTGTAAAATTTAGAGAATCCGAATACAGAAAATTGAGGAGTCCCTGAGGGGGGTATTCCTCCCAAAAAGAGTCGCAGCGCGACTGTCTACCAAAAGTAGCTAAGTAGTCTGCCGTAGTGTTTGCATTACGGCTAATATGTGAACATTTAAAGTTAACAATCGATGATAAAATTTCCAAATGTCTTCAAAAGTACTACGCAATCGCCAAGGAGGAGCTGCAGTTCGGTTGATAATCCTGATTGTTATGATAGAGTTTGCTTCGATATGTATATTCTGAATGCCCAATTTTGTGCAGTGAGCGAGACTTAGCTTAATTGCACCTGCACAGATGAAAGAGTTGTTAGCAGATCTAACTATGTAGCCTGCCCCCCCAGCTTCGGTTGCCCCTGTAAACGAACCATCTGAGTTCATTTTGAACCAGGACTGAATTGGAGGCTCCCAATGGGCCATTCTATGGCACACTGGGGGAGTGGGAAGACCCTCAGACATGTGGGGTTTATATAATTCATTATAGCCAGCTATCACTCGAGACCATACCGCAGTAG
>LTAE01000265.1:62595-110192 GCA_001647135.1 Pontederia paniculata | reverse complement strand
ATTATTATTATTATTATTATTATTATTATTATTATTATTATTATTATTATTATTATTATTATTATTATTATTATTATTATCCAGAAAAAAAGACGTGTTCAAGAGAAAGCCAAGTTGTCATGCGACATTTGTCGTGTACAAATAATATGGTTTATTATTTCCAAGGTATTCATAAATAGATTTATTTATTTTAACAATTCATTCTAATTTTACATTTTTTAACGTGGCAAATTAAATATTACACAATGTAGCTACAAATCAATAAGCCTATCCCCATTAAGGGTGCTTCTATTGTTCCTCTAAAATTATCACTTATTTTAGTAAAATAATACGAATATATGTTTTAGACTTAACAAAGATATTATCTACTTACGTAAATAACATTATATTATCTATCTTTTGAATTATAAGATGTTTAAAAAATTAAGAGAAAAAATCTATATCTATTATAGTCTTAATATTCTAAGATTAAGAAGATAAATAATATGATATTATGTACTTAAGTTGATAGCATCTTTATTTTTTTTAATATTTTTATGAAGTGATATTAGTGTTTTAATTATTAGTCTTTATGGCGGAGGATGATATCTACATCTATCTCATGCTCAATAATAACTCTCGATTACATTAAGCAATGTAACTATAAGTCAAAAGGCACATGGGCCAAACTTTGTTTCCTTCAAAAACATTCATCCTTCTTCAAAAGAAGGTATGGGCAAGTGGCGCGTAGTGTATTAAATAATGTTGCATGGCAATCGGCAACCTCCCCTTTCCCATTTTGTATAATATAAAATTTCAATTGATTCATAGGTTATGTGCAGGGATGTAAGCAAAAAACTGAAAAATCGAAAACCTAAAAAATCAACTGATTCATCACAAATTCTTTTAAGTTTATTTTTAAAATTTTAAAAAATGAGGCCGATTTTAAATTTAAAAGATCACCTGAAGGGCTTGATAGAGGACCTGCATAATTACCTTTTTATTGATAGATGTATTATTATTATATTTTGAATACTTTTGATATATATAAATTACTCAAATTATCGTATAATTTTTGTGAATAAATATTAATAAAATTATATAAGTAATAAATAATGATATTATTATATATAGCATGAAGTTGATGTTAATTTATATAATAAAATATTTTTAATATCATTATAAATAAAAAATATAAAAATATAGGAGCCCGAAATAATCATCCGTAAAAACTGATAAAAAAAATTATTAAAAGATCATACCAAAAGAATATGATAATTTTTTTTTCATATAAAAAGTCATCTGATCTGCACTATTTTCATCCCTAATTATCTAAACTGAATTCTTATAAATAACAAAAAAAAATCCTTATCAAGGAAATGAACTTTGGAGTTAGGTAGTAATGTGTTTGCCTGATAGTCTTTAAAGAATGACAAGATGATAAATCGTTAAAATGGGCTTTCTTATTATACTTATATACTAAATATTATTTTGACTTAACTGATAAAAAAATATTTGACAAACATTAATATTGATAATTATTTTAATATTGACACTTATTTTAAAATATAAATAGTTATATGTTTGAATAAAAGTGCTAATAATATCAACAAATAGTTACAATATTTGTTAAAATAAATATTAATGAAAATAATCTTAAAGTTATATAATAATATTTAAAGAATATAGATAAAATATTAGTATAACTAGTTAAAACAATAAGTCAACAATTTAAAAAATAAGAATGAGAAATTTACTTATTTTTTTAACTTAAAATTGTTACTCTAACAATTTATAAGTATATATTTTTATTTATTAAATATATATATATATATATATATTTAAATTAATACATAAATAATTTTAAATTATTTATAAGTTAAGCCAAACAGAGCTTAAGGCTTCCAAAACAAATGTGTAGGAAAAACAAATTCTTTTAAAAGTAAATTTTTGAAAACTACTTTATTTGCTTATATTGATATATATGAAAATCACAAGAGTGTAAAATATTTTTTATTTATATAATTGATTTTTTTTTTATTTTCTGAAAATCATTTTTATTGATAATTTATTTTATACTACTAAACAATAGAACATTAAGAAATTATTTTTCTAACCGAGCCTAAATCTCGTATTCGGAATTATAAATTTGGATTTTAACTCGGTAAATATATTGTTAGGTGGATTAGTTAAGTATGAATAATCTTGATATCAGTGCACACGTTTTTTTTTTTGAAAAAAAATATCACATAAATGATTCATCAATTGTGAACTCAAGGAAGATTTTTATGATCAATCTGTAAGCATAAATTGAAAATCCTCTTATCACGAATTCAAATGATATCAGTCGAGGAGATTTCTAAATTTATCAATCAGATAAGGTTTAAGCCATATCACATTGAAATAATTAAATTCTTAAAATTAAGCATAAAATTAAATAAAACACTTGTACAAATAATATTATATATATAATGATATTTTCGATTATCCTTCCTATTATAATAATCTTATAAGTCATAGAAATATTAGTAAAATTATTATAATTTTTAAAATACATGAAAATAAAATCCAATTTCATATGTTTTCTCCATCATGTATTTCTTTTAAACATCATCAAATTATTAATCAAAACATCCTCAATCCAAAAAGAATATGTGTAAAATAAACTATGATCGCATGTCCATTGCATCACAATCACATTTCATATATTAGACGTGATATTATTATTATTATTATTATTATTATTATTATTATTATTATTATTATTATTATTATTATTATTATTATTATTATTATTATTATTATTATTATATAGATTGTTTAAGTGAATGTATTAAGTTAGTAAAATTAAAAATATTACAATTAATAAAAGGATCAAGGGTGCAAACACACATAAATTGGAAGATTAATTATGCAAGAAAAAAAGTTAGACGACCGTAAAAGTATAGAGGTCAAAATTATAGTACTGATACGAAAAAAGTATTCTATTTATTCATATTGATGGGAATATTTTTTCACCAAAAGGCAGCTAATATTTAAGACTATTAACAACTAGATGGAAGGCAAAAGACATTAAAAATTAACCCCTAGAATACGTGACTACAATTATTTATTGTCATTTATTAATCAGCTAACTATTGTTCGCATCAAAATAATTGTCATTAATGCCGACTTGTCGTCTCTTGATAGAACAAAATTCCTCTCTATCCTTTGTAGTCCATTGTTATGAAAAAAAGGAAAAAGAAAAATGAAGTTTATGTCGAAAATTCTTCATCTGAATTAAATAATCTAAATTAATATTATGCAAAATAAATAATATCAGACAAAAAGAGATATCAAATTTTACGTAAAAAATTTCATAAAAAATTCGAGATAATTATTGAGTAATTTCACTATTTAAAAACATAAATTGCAAAGTTTTTCATGTTTTATTCAAATTAAAAACAATAATATAATGAATATATATCAACATAAATCATCTAAAAAAATTGAAATAAGCAACAGGAATAGTATCATTTAATTATTATTATTCTCCGTGATTACAACACTAAAAACATTCATAAATCTTTTCAATATGATTTCATTCTTAATTTCTTTCTCTCTCGTAAGAACATCTTTTTGTTCTAAAAAATTCTCTCTTCTTCATAATTATTTTCGTGACCGAGAGATATTAACTTCTTTCTCTTTCATGACATCCAAAGACCAAAAGTACAAAGAGAATTTTTTTCCTTCGCATGTCTTAGTCTTCTATGTTTTCTTTTCCTTTTTATTTTCTAAGAAAATAAAAGTTATATTTATTTTAGTTGAATGATATAATTCAACTTTAACTTCTAATTTATTTTCTAATTTAATTTTAACTCTAAAGTCCAATAATTTCTTTAACTAAACTCCGTATTGCGAAGAATCATCACTAAAATGATATGATTAACAAAATTCGTAAATATATATTTTTTTTAGTTTAGACGCACTGATGTCCAAGATTACTAACATCCAACTAATTCGATGTTTAGACGAAAGTGACATGATAAATTTTGATCAAATTGATGACTTCAGGGCTCGAACTCGGGGTTACTAACTCCCGGTCTCTCAACTTCGGACACAGACCCGTTAACCATTGTGCCAATCAACTTGGTTTAATTCGTAAATAGATTTTTCACACGCCCGCGAGCGTGTGTATATATNATATATATATATATATATATATATGTATGTATATATAAGGAAGGGGACATAATAGTCCAAATAGCTGTAGCTCTGGCATAAAAAACCAATGGAGGTGGCCTATCACTTTCCACTACTTTCCAATTATGCAGCGTCCTCAACTCTGCAAGTGCGGAAACAAGACGGAATGACATTAGTGGGGGATTCAGGTGGATGTCAATTCCAAACAACAATGGGATTTGGTAATTGGTATGGAAAGGAAAAATTTAGGTCAAGTCTCAACTTCTCTGAAACTTGTTGAATTGCTGCTGGAGAGACACAGCACAGCTCTCTACTTCCCACACTCTGTACATGTCTTTGGATTATGGCACTGCTGAAAGAGATGGATGCCCACTATTTGCCACCAATTTCCAGACTTCCTCATGCTGAGATGATAATTCTGCATGTAATCCGGTATTTTTTTGGAGGATAAAATGTAGTTTCTTGTTTAATAATGGCGAAAAGTTCATAATATGTAATTTTGTTTTCTTTATTCTCTGAGTAGGAGACAAACAACTAATCAGGATTTTTTCGTAGCAAAACAATGCTGAATATTTGGAAGGTGCATATGAGAACTAAACATTATTTGGATGTTATCTATTGTGAAATAAATTCAGGTAATACCTAAAAGTTAAAACGATATTTTGTGAAGTAAAATGTTGACCTGTTTTTTTTAATATAAAGCTATATATTTTAAAGGGTTTAATGGAGCTGAAACACTTGAAACATCCATATACTAACTATTCACTTTAAAATATCTTCGATAGATCAGGTGGGAGCTTCCACCTCTCGGTTGGGTAAAACTTGACACTGACGGATCCTTTACTAAGAGGAGATAGGAGGTGCAGATTTTCTGGTTAGACGAGCTAATGGTGGATTTGTCTGTGCAGGTGTCACCAGCGGTTGCTTCTACCCCGTCCTGATAGCGGAGGCATGGGCGCTAAGGTGTGGAATCATCAAGTTCACAACTTGGTCTGAAAGCAGTTTGGGTTGAATGTGACTCCTCCAATTTGATTGCAATACTACGAAAGAATTTGGCCTACCCATGGAGAATTAGAAATATGATGCAGGACATTTGGAGCATTTTGCCTTACTTTGATAATTTTGTAGCTAAGCACTCCTTCCGACAAGCAAATGGTGCTGCGGATTACTTAGCTAACTTAGGTAGAGTATCTTCCTCTATTGATGAGTTTTGGCAGGAGGTACCACCTCAAGGCCTCCTCAAATTTCTGTATTTTGACATTAGTGGTTCATTCATTAATAATTTTTTCTCATCCTTTTCCTTTTAAAAAAAACTATTCACTTTTAAGTTTATGACTTAGATTAAAAGAGAAAAGATAAGAAATAAGACAATGATTATAATATTTTAGTTAGATAATTTTAAATTATTTTAATCTAAATCGTAAATTAAAAAATAGACCGTTAATCATATATGTATTTTATGATAAAATACATGGAGAAAATTTCATCTCCATTCAACTCTATTTTAAATTATTTTAAAATTAAAAATAGTCAAATTAATACATCTCAAAAGGTCATGCCATTAAATAAATTAGATGTGGCTTTGAAAAGGGAAGATATAAGAGCGAAAAACATATTAAAAAAGAATGTATATCTCAAATTTTAGGTGTTAAATAGTATAGATTAAATTAAAGTTATATGATCATTATCATACATACATACATACATACATACATACGTACGTACATACATATATTATTAATATTTTATTGTTGCTTACTGAAATATTGAATGTTGTAAATTGTACTAAGGCATAATGAATATTTTTCTAATTTTTATTTCAATCATTTCGTTTCAATATTATTGGTGAGATCATCATTTTTATTGTCCTACTACTTCACTCAATTTTTATTGGGATAAAAGTTTTACTTGTAATTTTCATCATTTTTTATATTATAATAATGGAAATATAAAAAATATTTGAAAGTTTATTAATGACTTTAATATATATATATATATATATGATATTATGAAATTAATATTAAAAAAAATATTATCATTTGCAATTGACCGTACCTGAAATAATATCAGAGAGAATATGAAAGAGAAAAAAAAATATAGTATAAATAAAACACAGATTTATATATATTTTAATTTAAAATATAAAAAACAAAATATTTAACTTAATAGATCTTAAAGGTCATGCCATTTAATCAATATTGTCTGGGACGGATTGGAGCGGCTAGTCCGATCAGTCCATGGTCTATTAACTTGCGGTCTAAAACTTAGTAAAATTGGTGATCAGTTCATACAGATAGAACCAATTAAAATCAGGGTAAACCGATCAAAATAAGAATGTCATATTTATTAAAAAACTAAAAAAAATTAATCAATTAAAATGTTATACTTTTCCGGCTTCCAATGCTTGCTATGTCCTCATATCTTGTGTAACCCATGCAGAATTATATCGATTTATTTTTATCCTCTTAGTAAGCTATACAAACAATTTTGTATACGATTTTTTTATGTTTTCCTAATAAAAAAATACATTAACCTAATTATCAGTAATTTAATTATATTATATTATTTAATGTAATATAATCCATGAAATTAAAATTATTATTAGATATCACCATAATATTAAGTTCCAATAATATTCATGACAATAAAAGGCTTAAATTAATAAAATAATAATAATTGAATTTAATTGTAATTAACTTAATTTCAATCATATCTTATTATTACTATTATTATGGCATAAAATTTATTAGTATATGTGTAAGTAGTTTGATTTAATAGAGTTTTATTGAATTATACTATTTTATTATTATTTGATTCGATCGAAAAATTAATTGGTCTGACCTGAACCAAAGATTTCTTCGGATCACTTGACTTAACATCATTACATTAAATATATTATATATTAGTTTAATATTATTACTATTGAGAGGAAAGACATGATAGAAAAAAAAAAAAGATAAATTCTTCTTAGATATAAATAAAATAAATGATCATATTATCATATCACAAAAGAAAAAAAATAAAAAAAAAGATGAACGGAGAAAGAAGAGATTGCATTTGAAGCTGAACTTTTAGGTATGTATGGATGTTAAATTTCTTTATGAGCAGTTGTATACCCTCCTCTTAAAATTCCTCATAGGAGGATTTTTAGAATGACTTAAATTTTCCATTTCTTCATTTTCATTGTTACACCTTGTGACTACCAAACCAAACACACATAACTGGACTAAGATTGGGCCACCAAACTTAATAAAGAATTTTGTAAATGATAATATTATGTTCAATAATATCAATCGGACTATAAGCAAAATGATTTTAAACTGATCTTTTTTTTCTGGCTATTTTGCAAGTATTCCACTATTTTATTTTTATAAACGTTATATAATTATTCTTTTACATTCAATTATTTTAAAAAAAAGTAGATTTACATGGGGGCACCAACCGAAGAGGGACTCCCCGGTCCCTCTCCATTGATGTGCCCTGCCGCCTCCCCATTCTTTTCATTTTCTTTTAGATTTTCTTTAATGAGAGAATAGTAAAGTTTCAATAAACAGACTGAAAAGTATTAAATAATAAAATATTTTAAAGCTAGAAAATAAAACATAATTTTTAAAATAAAATATAGAATTTGTGAATTACTAATAATCTTAGGCCCTGTTTGGCATGACATAAAAATAGATTATGATATAGCGTTTAGCGTTTTGACTTAGTCAAAACACTTGTTAACGTGTTTGGTAAATACAAAAAAAGTAGCGACAGCGACGGACTGCAAGCATATTGAGACGCTTGAACACCCAACGTCTAGAGGTTCAAAAGTAGCGCAAGGAGATTTCTTATCTAATATACCCTTTTGATGCATATAATATTGTACATAATTTTTTTCGGTGCATGACCCACCGGTGTCCAGGGCTACTAGCACATGACTAATCCGGTGTTCGGACGGGAGCGGTAAAGGGGTAATCCTGGCCAATTTGGCGACTCCGGGGCTCGAACTCGGAGCTACTAGCTTCCGGTCCCTCAACCCGGGGCACAGACCCGCTAGCCATCTGTGCCAACCAACTTGGTTATATTGTACATAATTTAAAAGCTCTCGTATGTCCATTTGAGTCTTTTAACGCTCATAAGCTAATTCAAACGTTTTATTTGTCAAACACATTTATTGATAGACCGCTAATAGCTAATCGTTAAGCGCTAGTCGCTATTCATCATTTGAACCGCTATTCTCTAATCATACCGTTACTAGCTAGTTAAACTGCTAATCATGCCAAACAGAGCCTTAGTCTAAGACAATGTTTGAGAAGAAAGCGATTGGGCCAAACGCTCCCCTCTCTCTCTTACATCAAACGCTTGGAAGGAAAGCGTTTGACCCAACAAACACAACCTAATTCAACTCATCACATAAAAATATTAAAAAAATTAATTTGTAATAGGACTCCATTCAACAACTTTGCTCTGCTTCAACTCACCATATAAAATTAGTTTTTTCGTTAGAATTTTAATTCAGGACTTATCAATCCTACTATAATATTACACAAAATTAGAAGTTATATCAATTTTTTTAAAATAATAATATATACTTTTATAGGTAAAAAAATAACTTTTATATATTTACGTTTTGTTAAACGGGTATAAATGGAAGGGATTTTTAATTCAGACTTATTCATAATTCAGAAAAATATAAAAAAAATCATAAAATAAAAGAGCGCGTAATTTTGCAAACATTTAAAAGTTGAGAGAAGAAAAAAATCAAGGGAAAAAAAAACCAAACGAAGCCTTTGGCAGCAGCATTAAAAACAACTGCGCCCTTCCAAAGCCTGTCACTGCAGTGTCCATTTGCTCTCACCGCCCACAAAAATTTAATCTTTGTTGCAGACGACATATTAACGAAACCTCTACCAAGCAATCGTAAGTTCGAAGCTCTCCCCTTTGGGAGGAACGTTCTGAGAGCCGAAACCAAAACTTGGATTACAGAAGCGAAAGTGGTGGGCAAACGAAGGGAAGCACAGTAACACACGCTCGCGTCTGTTCCAGATTTCTTCGCTCGCGCCCCTTCCTCCACTTACCTCATTCGTCCCCTGTGCATTCCCACACCTTCCAAGCCTTTGCTTAATCTTTAGTTTCATTGGTTTCTTTTTCCATTTAAAAGTGACAGAATTCTTTGGTGCTGGCTTGAAAGCTCCTGAGGAAACTGGGGACCTCTATCGGCTCCCACCATCCCTTTTCTCTCTTATCTCATTGCCGCCGTAGTCAAGTAGGAGAACCCAACAAGAATGCTGAACGCAGAGGAAATCGATGTAGTTGTTGATGTGTAAGCTTGTCATGAACAAGAAAGATCCAGTTTTGTGAGCTGTTTGCATTAAAAAATCCGATTTTGGACGTGGTGGAGTGCGAAAGGTGGAATCTTTGAGCGTGTTCCTTTATACGGGGCGTTCTAGCAGATGGCACATCCACCGCTAAAAACGACGTCTTGGGGATTGGTTGGCGATTCCCTCTTTATTTCTCACTTGCTTTAAACTTTTGAGGTGTTACTGTTTCTATTAGCGAGGGTAGCAATGGGGCTCATGGTGTTGGATTGAAGGGAAGGGGGAGGGGTTACAGTTGGTTGTTCCTGTTGTCCATTTGATGGGCGCTTTTGGTGCCATCTTGTGGAGGGGCTGTTAGCTTCTGTGCCCGTTACTTAGTGCAGGATTGGAAAAGTTTTCCTCTTCTGACTTGCTTGTGTTGTATTTTGTTTCTGCAAGCATTTACTGTTTCTTGTTCTTTTAAATATCAATTCCTTCAGGTCCTTTTTCCTTTCCCTTCCGTTTTCTTCTCTTCTCTGGTCACACTAACACAACAACCGCCTATCTGCTTCCAAATCTGTGCTCTTCTCCTTCAACTTCCCCTCTGTTCTGGTGGGTCAAGATATTTTTGTTCTGGTCGGAAGAAGAAGCTCTGGAGAATTACAATTCTTGTGCAGAAGAATCTGTGAGTGGGAGCAGGTGACATCAGAAGTCTGTGGTTTCAGAGGAGAAGCTGTGGGTTCCATTGGTCTACGAGGTGAGGAATTTGATGCCCCTGGCCCTGTTAGTGTTAGCTCTCTTTTGCTTCAATCTGTTCTTTTCTCTTTAATGCTTGTGTAAAGGTCATGGAAGCCTGGTATTTATTAGATATGAGCTGGAAGTTTCTGTAGTTTTTCCTTTTCTATAAAAAAGAAATAAAGTTGAGACCCAATTGATTAATGAACAGCTTTGCTGAAACGGTGAAAGTTGCCATTGAAGGCCTCGAATTCGCAACAATTATTATGATATGAATGTGAGCTGTGTTGTTTGATACCGAAATGCATTTTGTCAAATGCTAAGAATTGAACAGTATTTTGGGATGTCCTGTAATTTAGATACTGTGGCTTGTTGGCTTTTATCTGGCATTTGTTTGTTTGTTGTCTTATTTGTGCTTAGTTCAAATGTTCCTTTTGAAAGAAAATTTTGGTCTCCAGGAATCTTTTGATACATGATTGCACTAACAACAAAATTTGGTAGGAGGAGTTTGGATCTGGAGTGTCACATTTAGTGGGCCTTTGTCTGAAACATACGTTAGTACAATTGAATATTTCTCAGTTGAATGAATACCATTATCCTCATTTTAAGATAAGGTTGTCCTTTTATATTATTCTTAGCTTTCAATGTTGGACAGCTTAAACCAAATGGACAAAAGATATCTCCCATCTGTACTCGTTAGGTGATAAAAATCCATTTATAGAAGATGAGAATGTACATTTATTTCACATTGATGCATTTGGTTGTAGTGCACATCAGTAAAATTATTATGTAATTGAAGAACATGAATGGGTAAAGAAACTCAGAATTTATTCTTAACAAATGGTAGCAAAAATTTGTGTTGTTCCACCACCAAACCATGGTGTACTTGGAAATGGGTGAACAATGTATGAAAATTATTTTCCTTTTCCATTTTATGCCTTATCACGGGAAAATAAATAAACTTAACATGGTGAGTTTGCTATGATGTTGAAGATTATTTGGATAAGCCTGCAAAGAAATACAAGTATATCTAATCACATTAGTATTTTTAAGTTTTTACACCATTTAAAGTTGGAGTCTTAAACCTGTCTTTGATGTCGAATGTATTATTTTTTCGTGTTATCTGCATCGAGAACGTACAGAGTTTACCAGTGTTTGAGAAGATAGTGGAACATCCTATTTCCAATATATATTTTTTAGTTTCATGGTATGTGATGCATTTCCAGTTTAAATTTGGCATACATACAGGTGGTTGATTAGTTGTTCCCATCTTGATCAGGTGTGAGTGGACAATTCTTGTTCAGTCATGAAGACGAATATGAATATGGATGGAAGAGACCATGTTGAAGATGAAGCTGTTTTATGTTGTAGCATAAAGGAAGACAGAGGATTCAAAGAAGCTAACCGCTTGCGTATTGTTTTGTTGGAAATGAAACCAGACTTGCGGATGATTTCCAGAAAGCTACCTCTGATTGTGGATGTTAAAGAAACAAATGCTACAAGATTCCCAGGATTGACAGAAAGTTTTCAGAATTACATTGATATTACTGGTGGAACTATTGTCCCATTCTGTGATGATTCTGCAGACATTTGTTCAGACACTCTTCATATATTCTATGAGATGGGTACTTTGTCAAACAGTCCTGCTGAGGTGATAAATTCTGGTTATATGTTCAAAAGCTCAAGATCGAGCGGAAGAACTCATCATAGGATGATCAACCTTGGAGAATTTCTTGATAAATGTTCTTCGGTGACAGAATCAGGTAACTTGTTTGTAAGTCCTTCAGCCAGATGGATACTCAATTCTATCGAGGCATCTGAAAGGAGGTCGCTCATTAATAGAGAATTATTTTGTAAGCCTCTCATGTCTGATGACAGATCAACATCATCTAGTACACGAAATGTGGAAACATCACAGTTGCTGACATCTTCGACTATAACTTATAGCCTATTATCTGGATGTCCCAAATCGCCGGCGACAAGAAAAATGGACTCTGATGAGAAAATATCTGGAGAGTTGCTTTTGTCATGCTCAAACATGAAGTCAACATCATCATATTGTTCTACTTCATCCAGTGGTTGCTTCATGACATCGGCAACTATTCGTTGTTTCTGGAAGAATAATGTTCGTTATTTCTTCTTTTCCGACAATTCTCATGTATACATGGCCAGTTCTATCAAGGTCAGATCCTCAGCTCACAAGGGACTGGATTACATTTATCTATTTCATTCATGGACTGGCAGTCGTAAGGATTCGAAGAACAAAGCAGATATCATTGGTAAGATGAAAGTATCCAATTCTCTACTGCTAAACCCTGACAGGTCAAAGTCCATGGAAAGTGAGTTTGTTTTGTTTGCTACTAATGATGAAATCACTCGAGAAAGTCAAAAGTCCTCCAAGGCCATAAAAACTAATGAGATGTCCAAAAACAAACCTGAGCGTTTATCACATAATTCTAGTCAGTTGTGTGATGAATCTGGTTCTCCAATTGAGGACATATGGCAAGCCGTTGCTACTGATATCAGATTCAGTAGAAATATAGGCCAAATTAATTGCTTATCAGATGATTTCTTGCCTAGCCATGAACTAGTTGCTATTGTCGTTAAGGAACATGGATATGATAGAATGAATGGTAGCATCTCTGGTGGTTGGGGCCTTAAATTTCTAGAACAAGTAAAAGTTGACAGTTCCAACTCTTCTCAAACTGAAGGATGTCCAGTTCAAGATTGCAGGCATATTTACACCGGTAAAAAATGCAGTTCTTCTAAAACTGTGGAAGTGGTAATCCCAATTGGATTTCACGGTGGTTCAACTTGTAGCCCATCCAGTCTTGTGGAAAGATGGATGTCAAATGGACATTGTGACTGTGGTGGTTGGGACATAGGATGCCCTCTTAAAGTTCTTATCAACGACTGCAACTCATCAAATAGCTCTCCAAAGTCAGTTCCAGAGGACGACGACAAATCATTACAACTTGTTGAACAGGTATTATGAAACACTTTTATTTGCTAGCTTCATCAATTGATTTGTGTCTAACATGCTGCCTGTTACCACGTGATTTAGTAATTCTGGTTTCATATATCTCTAGTGTTGTGATATAAATTTTTCTTTTGATGCCATACAACAGTCAACATGTTCCATGGTACATACATTTGGATTCATTACTTCTCTGATAAGTTCCATCTTATTATATGATATCTGTTCCTCGTTTATCTACAATATGTAATTGTAATCAGGTGTTGCGCTTTATAACTTCTTGTGCAATTCAGTTGTTACATTTTGGAAGGAAACAGTGATAGTTAAATGTATAGAGTCACTTGTTTGATGCATTTTGTCTGAAAGTAGTTCTATGAACTAAATCTGGACTAGTCATGACTTTCAAACAGGATGACAACATGAATCCATGTTCATGTAAATTTTGGAAGGAAACCGTGATAGTTAAATGTATAGAATCACTTGTTTGATGTTTTCGTCTGAAAGTAAATCTATGAACTAAATCCGGATTGGTCATCACTTTCAAACAGGGCGACTACATGAATTCATGTTCATGTAAAGTCTTGTTATCAGTGCTTGTTACCATCTTTTCTCATAGGGCTTTCTGCCTCCTTGCAGTAATTGATTGTTACTCAAATAAGCTTGCAAGTATCAGTGATTGATATTATATTTTCCTGATACCAATGTGGAATCCTTTGTGAACTCAATTTTTTCAGTCAATTGAAAAGTATCAGCTCTGTAGTTTTCTGTACTTCTGCCATTAAGATGCATTTTTGTGGTACTGCCTTCTACATCTCTAAGGATATTTTTTGGTTCATGAAGGATCATTTTTAAGCATGGATTAAGAATCTAATTCATCTCAATAATCTGCTTGCAATTTCAGGGTACAAAGCAAGTTGAACCCACTTTCAAGTTATTGAACCTGACAAAGGACATGTATGCTGTTTACTTCCAGCCAACTCTGTCAGCTCTCCAGTCTTTCTCTGTAGCAGTGGCCATCATCCATTCACATGCACAGGATCTCTATCTCAAATTGTAAGACGAGTCCATATACAAACATAACTACCTGATTTGGTTTTCTGAACGAGTATGGGCCACCGAAACAGTGGTACAAATTTGCAGCCTCTCTTTATCTCTTTTGACAGTGTTGTAAAAACATGCGTACATGATTATGCATCGATTTTTTTTTTACGAGTTCATAATGTGGTCAAAATGCAAGAACTATTTTATGAATCAGTATCCATGAACATTTTGGGCCGTTTTGGATTGATGCTATCAGTTCCAAATATGATACTACATGGATTTGTTTTTTGTTTCTTATTGCAAATAAACAGGACATTCGTGTTGCAGAAAAGATCTATTGCTTCATAAATTGGTGTGAAATAATACATGCTGCCAAATGCATTTGTTTAGCTGTCCTCCCTTCTGATTACAACAAAAACAGAACTATATCATTTCCCAGAACACTAAGTGTATCTTCTAGTATAAGCACACTTCTGCTATCCCCTGATGCATATTATCGACAAGTTTATTGTGTCTTCTCATATAAATGCTCGTAGCAACGTCGGGAAGCAACGGATTGCCTCCCTTGATAAGAAGCTCTCTTCATCTCTTACAAGCAGATACAGGAAGAACCATTCTAGTTTTGCTGTGATCCTGCAATTGTTTAAAACCAAGCCATTTAGCATGCCTTGTGTTAAATAATCTAACTGCACATTCTCATACAGAGTTGCTAACATGCAAAAACTATGCATCATGCAAAGAAAATGGCATTTTAAGTTTGAGAACTGACCATCCAAAGACATCATATGCTTGTCTCTTCCCTTGGATCATCTGCCATAATTCTTCTCGGATCTTAAGTCTGTTCGGGTCGGTTGGAGCATACTTACTGGAGATGCTCTCGAAGTTGAAAAGGGATGTGTCTGAAGCAAGTCAGCGACCAGAAATGTAAGCTGGAAGTGTTAGTATGAGACCAATATGGCCACTGCTATCAGGACGTGCACGATCAATGGAGGAAGGAATCCTCACGCGAATATGATCGTTGGACATGAGCTGATGGGCGCCAACGAGGATGCACACCAGTAACGGTCCAACCGATGCCGATAGGAGATAAAATTGCACGTTTCATTGTGCAATAATTCGACAGTGTAATCAGCGGGATCTTGCTGGCGATGGCGTCGGTTCACGACATTAATGTATATATATATATATATATATAGACTCTGAATGGAGTAGAAGACCATCGATTGGGAGACCTCCTCTTACTATTATCGTCGATAGCCACGACTCTGAAGAAGACAGATTGGACAGGAGTCCAGGTGTGCAAGATAGAGCTATACAAGATAATGAAATACCTTTAGAGGATGTGGGGGAACCCATTATTTTCACGAGTATAACTAACACCAAGAGTCCACACCCGCACACTTGAATTATTATGTTATGTACGAGTGCGAGGCTTCGTGTTAGTTTGTCAATGTTGATACAAATGATTGTACAAATCCTATTATGTATAAAAAAGCGATGACTTCGCCTGAAGTCGCAATCATGGACGACCACTATGAAAGATGAAATGGACTTAAAGAATCGGAACGGAGTATGAACACTATGTGATTTTCCGGTAGGCATGCAATCCATAGGGTGTAAATGAGTTTTCAAGCGAAAGTACCGATCATATGGTACACTTGAAAAACACAAAGTAAGATTGATTGCCAAGAGTTATACTCATCAAGCCGATATAGACTTAAGAAAATCTATTCTACGGTGGCTAAGTTTGCATCGATTAGGACGATCTTAGCGATAGTTGCATATATGGATTTGGAATTATTCCAAATGGATGCCAATACTGCTTTCCTCAATGGAGAATTGAGTGAAAACATATATATACGACAACCTGAAGATTTTGAGACATCAAGTCAGGAGAACAAGATGTATAAATTGAGAAAGTCACTTTATGACTTAAAACAATCATCTCGTCAATAGTACTTGAAGTTCCATAGGAGATAGTTCAATTTGGGTTCAAATCGAACAAATTGGATCATTGTGTGTACATAAAAAACAATAGGAGCAGTTTTGTGATATTAGCATTATATATGGATGATATGTTGCTCGTTGGTAATGATGTCACGATGCTCGATAAAGTGCAAATTAAGTTGAACAAGGAATTTGAAATGAAAGACATGGGAGAAGTATCCTATGTACTTAGGTTTCAAATTATACGGGACATAAGCTTAAGGACATTGAGAACTTGAGTCAAGAATAATATATAAATAAGATACTAAAGATGTTTGAGATGCATAATTACAGCCCAACACCTACATCACTTATGATTGAAAAAAGACTTAGTAAAAGTCAGTGTTCCAATATATGCCAAAAACCCATAAAGGAATCCTATGCACAGGCGGTGAGTAGCTTGATGTATGCGATGCTTTGTACGAGACCTGATTTGGCTTTTGTTGTAAGCTTAGTAAGTAAATTTCAAAGTAATCCTAGTAAGACCCACTGTGAGGCCATAAAGAGGATACTTCGACATCTAAAAAGTATCGTACATTTGAGATTGACATATCAAGCAGATATAATTGAAGTTGTAGGTTATTCGGATTTTGGTGAGGACATAGAGATCAAAAATCTACATCAGATCATGTATTCATGTTGAGTGGAGCAGTCGTTTTTTAAGGTAGCAAGAAACAAGGGTGTGTGATTAGACACACGCAGGAGGCTGAGTATATTGCTTGCAGTATAGCAGCCACCCATAGAGTCTGGCTCAAACATTTTCTTTTAGAGCTAGGACTCAGTTTGGTCAAAGGACCAATTCAGATGTATTATGAAAATGGGGCTGCAATAAGTTTGATTGACAATGGAGTCAATAGTTCAAAATGTGAACATATTGAGATAAAGTACAATTATATTCAGGATATAGTGGAAAAGAAAGAAGTGACAATAACTTATATGCCTATAAGTGATCTATTGGTTGATTTCGTTACAAAGGGAATTTCAGCTAGAATATTCATCAAACATGTTGGTTTGATGAGACTCAGGAATAATTGAATCAGTATGAAGATTCACGAAAAAGTGAAATTCAGTGTAACTTCTCCAGATGATACTACACAGACAGTGAGAGTATTAAATTTGCATTCAAACTACACGAACAGTGGGAGTAGCGAATTGCATGACCACATTGGTCAAGTGGGAGATGTTAGTATGTGATATGGCCACTGTCATTTGGACATGCGTGATCAATGGAGGAAGGAATCTTCACGCGAATATGATCGTTGGACGTGAGCTGACAGACGCTAACGAGGATGCACACCAGTAACGGTCCAACGACTATCGACAGGAGATAAAATTGTGCGTTTCATCGTGCAATAACTCGACGACGTAATCATTGGGATGTTGTCGTCGATGGCGTCAATTTGTGACATTAATGAGGTGCGGTAGGGGCGAACTCCGACGGTGAAAGTTGCACCTATATATAGACTCTGAAATGGAGTAGAAAACCATCGGTTGGGAGCTCCGAAGAATGTTCTAACATTATTTTGCAGGTTTATATTAAGAAGTTGTTAGCCAGATTCATCGGGATTATGATCATTATAACTAACAACTGCGGATTTCAAGTACCTGCCCTCGGTGTTCATACATCTGGGAATCTGTCATGCCTGTGTTTATAAATGTTGCTGATGTATATGGAGAAGAAGGTCGATGTTCTTCATCCCTGGTTTGTTGAAGAGTAAAAAAGGCAGGAACAAATGTTTGACATTTAAGCCGTGTGCAGTATAGTTAGTGTGATTAAATTTTTTAAGTGTTAGAGATTATCAATTAGTCAAATGTAGGAATTATAGTATCGAGAGATCGATAAAAATAGAACAACTAAATTAATAACGAAAAGAAAATGTTGATACAAAGATTTTAACATGATAAAATTTTCTTAATTGATGTGAATAAAGAGAAAACATTCACGAACAAAAAAGATCGTCACAAAAAAATTCACTATAAAAAAATATATTATAAGAAATTCTAACTCTTAAAAGTCCATACCAACAACTTTAAGCCCGTATTTTGTCACTAATTCTTTTTTCTCTCTATTTTTAATTTTAAATATAAAATATAATAATTCAAAGCAAAATAATATCTAACACTTATTGGAAGAGATCATTAACTACAATTGTTATAACCGAAGACAAAAATATCAGACATTTTATTTTTAGTTCTTTATCGTTCTAAATTATAATATAAAGTCTCAATATGATGATGAGAATGAAAGTTAGTTCCACATGTACAAAATACGGAGATGATCATGAGCTTATATGTGGCATCCTTCTTTACCATTCAAGACGCGTTTTAAATTCGTGCGGACCATATGGGCCCAAAGCGAACAATATCTTGAATGGAATCGGAATCTTACAGAAGGTATCCGAGCCAACCTCGCATGCTCATTTGAACAATGTGAGTCGACTCAACGAGGACGTTGAACTCCGAAAGGGGGAATATTGTAAGGCCCCAATATGATGATGAGAATGAAAGTTAGTCTCACATGAATAAAATACGGAGGTGATCATGAGATTATATGTGACATCCTTCTTTATCATTCAAGATGCATTTTGAATTCGTGCGGACCATATGAGCCCAAAATGAGCAATATCTTTAATGGAATCAGGAAGTTACACTTGGGCCTCAAAATATGCCTTGAAGACGTTGTTGTTAGACATTTTTACAAGTTACAAAAATTTAAAGAGAGAGAATGAAACAGTACAATCATCGAGTGGCCATTATGAATTCGACATTATCTGGTGTAAATTGACTACTATTTTCCACATTATAGTGCAGTCACTTGTGCTACATGGTCTATTTGGTTCGATAAGATAACTCGGAGGAAAAAGAAAATTAGGAAAAGAAAATAAATGATTTGAATGATAATTAAAAAAAAGATAAAATAATATTTTTTATTAGACGAATATTATATATATTTAAATTTAATTATATAAGATTAAATTTAAAAATATATTTTAAATCTTCTCTGCTTTTTACATCTTATTTTGAAGTTGAAAAAAACAATTATTATAAAAAATAAAAGGTGAATGAATATAATATTTTTCTTCGTTCTAATTCACTAAAAAATTAATAAAAATAAAACTAATCTTCATTTTTTTTTCTGTTACACTCTTTTCGGTTTCAAGTACGGACTTAATAACTCGTTGTTCATATCATATCTCTCTCTTTCAACATTTATTTGAAGGCATGAATCAAAAGAAAGAAAGAGTTTTCAACTCTTAAAAATAAAGGCAAAGAGCATGTAGTGCATTTTTTGTATAATAATATTTTATATATAAAAAAATTATAAAAAAATATTTTACTATCTGTATAAGTGCGCTACATATTTTTTTTTCTTCTTAAAAATAATTCAATTCAGTTAATCATGTCTTATTAATTTTGACTCCTCTAGGCAACCTACCGCTTTAGATTTACGGCTTATTTCAGACCAGGAAAGTGCCACACGTTTTAGTTCAAGGTCAACAATCACATTATTCTGCAAATGTAGGCATGGATCCTCCGATCCATTAAAGGGTCCGTGGCTAAATCTATCTCGTGGAGAAACATATCAAATTTAATTAATTAATATAAATGGTAAAAGACAAGGATTTGTTAGTTGTTGCATCGTCTATATTAAATTAAATTGATGAGTGAACCAGTTTGTGAATAAAAAAATCTAAAATTTTGAGTTGGGGTTTGAACTTAGAACCATTCGACTTAGGATGTGTTTGTCATCAATAGCAGATTAATAAGCGGATAGTGATTTAAGAACGGATAGAAGTTTATTTGGCGGATAGCGATTAATTATTAGCGGTTAATATTTAACGGTTCGTTAAGGTGATAATAAAAAGTGTTTGATAAATGTGATGGTGAAATTAATTAATAATTATAAAATGACGTAAATAGATTTAATACATTAATATGATAAATCATTTGATTTATAATTATGTAATTTCTAAAAACTTTTTATGTGATTTATGATAATTAATTTAGAATAATCTTTTTATAAATATACATGCATAAATAAAAAGTTTAAATTAAAAAAAATATATGTATTAATGTCAATACAGACAAGTATTTATGGTTATTACATAGCTCAAACTCTAATAGAAGTTCTAATAAGAAAGAAGGGGTAAATTGGGTATAAAAGTTCAACCTCTATTTTTCATCCGCTAAACGTTAATGAAAATAGCCTATCATTCAATCGCTAACCGCTAACCTATAAAATAATTTATCAAACACTTTATTCTAAAGAAAATAGCGGTTTGACCAAGTCAAACCTTTAAACTCTAATCTAAACTCTATTTTTTTCCTTGCCAAACACAGCCTTAGCCAAAAGATAATATAAATTGGTTGGTAAACTTGTTTTAAATGTAGATGTTGAAGTGAGAAGTTCAGAGGATCAGGAAAAAGAGAAAATTGATGTAACCTTTTGAAGAGTTATAAGGGATTAATGTAGCATAATAATCAGAAAGGTAGGTAGAAAACAGTTGATGCAAATGGCCTACTTGGACACTGAGTGAGTGAGGGAGGGAATCTGATAAGAGATGAGTGCATGGCAGGCATTTTTCAGCTGGTGATGCCAATTATGGACCACAAAAAAGAGACACATTTTTGTTGTGGCATGCAGCCAGCTCAAATGTTGAGTCATTCCTCCTCTTTCTTTTTTCTATTGTCAAATATAAAAAGATGAGTATTAGGTTTTATGACACAATGACTTTTTCTTTTATTTTCTAATAAATATAAATGTTGTAAAAACTAAATTAGTCAACAACTATTAGAGATGTTGCGCGTATATATTATTTTGGACGATATACAAGTTGTACATATTTTAATGAGTTTAATAAAGATGAAACATTTTTCGCGCGTTTTATAATGAAATAACATATAATTAATTATTTATTTTAAATTTATAATTCAGATTAAAATAATTTAAAGTCACTTAACTAATATGAAATATAATATAATTTTAATATAAATTATAAATTTAAAATAGACGATTAATCATACGAGTGTTTTATCGTAAAATATATGAGATAGTGTTTCACCTTTATTAAATTCTATTTTGATAGTAAAGTACATGTATTTTAATTAAATTTAATTGACACAATTAAATAATGAACTGTGTTTCATAGTGAACGAGAGACTAGTAACATGTATTACTCTTACCCACCTCAAAAATATGACAAAGAAAAAGAAATGCCTATTTTATATAAGTTTCTCAACGTTTTTGATGTGTGACTTATTGCTTGTTCTTTGTGAAGCGCCTCAAATATGAAAAGTAAAACTTTACAAAAATATTCATGCTTCCGAAGCGAGTAAAAAAATTGTGACATTCTTTTTTTTTTTACTTCCTACCTTTCGTTCCTAAACTCTTTTCTTATAGAATTATCGCAGTTAGTATGGAAGATAAACCATATCTTGAGTGTATATGTTTCGTTGAAATATTCTTTTTTATATTTAATTTGTTTCAATGTGTCTTTTCCTTTCATTTATTGTATTTGTTTTTATTGACAAAAAAATCTTAAAACCACTGGAAAATAATTTGTATTCCTATGTTTATTTTTCTAATAAAATAAATTTAAATGAGGATAGGGAGTGTGCAACACATTTGTGTATTGCACAATATGTAGCACACAAATTATCCTATTAAATTTTATCTGATGGCTCCGATATTATTTTTTTATTAATTCTAATATATATTTTTATATACGAGAGTGGTCCGATCTTAATTTTTTTTATTAAATATACTATATTTTTTATTTTTATTTACGTCTTGATCGTTGAATGAAGAAATAATAAAATAAAAATAATGAATCGACTTTAAACGATCGGATGTAATTCAACGTCTAACATATTAAATAAATTATATTAAAAATAATAAAATAAATTTTATTTAATATCTAATTATTAATTAATGTGCTACACATAAGTGCACAACATATTTTTTTCCAATTTAAATATAATCAATTATATAAATTATTACAAATATCATATGAAAAAGAAATATGCATGCACAAAGAACTACAGATTTATGATGACTTAACTCTACTACAAGATCAAAATCTCCCTGCTAGCCAAAAGAATGGTAAATTCTTAAAAAAAACAAGATATTTGGTGCAAACTGGTGACTAATAAATATGGCATACCACATCCTTGAAATAACTCTTGACCATCTAAGAAAAAAGCTTGGTGCTGGAAGTTAATGGTTTGAACTCTTGATAGCATAAAAATGGGTCTGAAAAAGCACATAAGTAATGGGGGTTTCAACGAGTATTATGAAAGATCCATGGTGTTTATGTATTCCTTTTCATTTTATGCCTACATATGCAAATGTTTATGCTCCGTTATACTCATTGTCTATTGCTGATCTTATAACTGAACATGAATGAAATTATCCTCTTGTAAATGATTACTTTGGTAAGTCTCTTAGCAACTTCATCACCTCCATTCATTTGCTTGCAAAATCCAGTGATGACACATGGTTATGGGTGAAGGGTACTCATGGTTTGGCAAATGCCAAATATGTTTTTAGATTTCCAAGTAGGTCAGCAACCACACTTGGTAGTAATGAATGGAATGGATGAATAGAAATGTGGAATATCTCTGCCCCACCGAAGATTTTAAACTTTTTGTGAAAACTATCACACGGTAAACTCCCTACAAAGGACTGGATTCAAAGGTTTGACTCTTCTATTAATCCAAACTGCACCCTTTTGTGGCATATGTGTGGAAACTTTGGATCACCTCTTTTTTTTCAATGTCCACTTAGTCTCATATTGTGGAATATTTTTCGGTAAAAATGTCTTTCTCCTTCTTATATTTTGATTTCTGGAACGAAGGAAATTGGATCCTTGATGGTACTCATCTAACTACCTAGTTTTAAAAAAATATCTTATCATATATTGCTTTCAGCCTGTGAAAAATTTGGTGCCTAAAAAATGATATTCACCATCATTCTAAACATTCCACCATCTCTGTTGTGTGGGAAAAAAATGACGGCCAACTCAATGGAATATACTAAACACCACTGTCCTGAGGGACTCCCCCCAAAAGATCCTATTTGAATCCGTTGGGAGCCTTCACCTCCTTGTTGGGTTAAACTTAACACTGGTCCTTTTCCGAACCTGGGGAGGTCGAATGTGCATGTTATCTTATTCGATCTCCTAATGGAAGTTGTATGTATGTAGGTGCAATCTCAAAGCACTTTACTTCAGTGCTTGCTGCTGCAGAAGCTTGGCCCATCAGATGCGGATTACTTAAATGCATTCAATTGGGATTCAAGCTAGTATGAATTGAAAGTGACTCGACAAACTTAATCTCCATCCTTACAAAGTCATACTTTTGATAGTCTAAACTCTTTTATATTAAAGCATGTATACCGAAAAATTAACTCGACTGTAGATTTTTTAGCAAACGTACCTCTTTTGCTGATACCTTTTGGGCGAGGACCCTCCTGAGAGCCTCTTGAATATTATGTATCAGGATATTTCTGACTTTTGGATAAATAGATATCTCCTAAAAAAACTTTACTACAAGAAAACAAAATATTATTAGGATCATAATATCTCGATATCCTATAATACAATCTTAAGAGTTTATGCAAGTACTCCTTCAACATATAATAATAAATGTTTGGAGAATAACGATTCTACAAAAGTCGAATATTTTGATTCATATCATAAATTATGAAAAAACAAAAAAACAATTTCGAATCAAATCCATACCTTAGATATGTAAAAGATATATTTCTCTTGCCTTCTAATTTTTTTTGGCATTAGTTCTTAAATTTTGTGTTTTATGTGCGTCTAATTCTTATTATCGACCATAATATTTTTTTCACATTTTGCTCAATGAATGCGTCCATATAAATATTCTACATCATTATATTATAATAAAATGTATCACACTTATTACGTGTCCTATCATATTATCAATCATATATTTAAGACATACATCAAATAATTATAAACTAATTGTATGTGGCGTAAAATTAACATTATATTTTTATTATAATAAATATTTATATGGCCACATTCATTTAGTAAAATAAACTAGTAAAAGGACTTATCGATAAAAATACATAAAGTTCAAGGATTAATGGTGCAATAAAAAAATTAAAGAACAAGAGATATATTGAAATTAAAATTGGAGGGCTATAGATAAATATTATTTGATGTTTAGGATTAAATAGAAGGTTCCCACGATTAATAGATCAAATTAAAAACAGAAAATTAGTTAACAAATATTTTGTTTAATATTTCTAATAAATATTTATTTTTTGGTGCTTTTAATATAATTTGCCTTCTCCTTACTAGAGAGAGAGTATCGTATCTAGAATTTTGAGATTAAATAAGAGTGTGACCCTTCTAGATTAAATTTAAAAAAATAATGAATTAGTTAATAAATATTTTTTAATACTTTTAAAATATTTGTTTGCTATACTTTGATAATGTAATATGCAGAGAGAGAGAGAGAGAGAGAGAGAGAGAGAGAGAGAGAGAGAGAGAGAGTACACGAATTTTGTATTGATTATAAAATAGTTTCCACTGACTTTTTTTTTATTATCAAACTCACAAATATACGAGAATTTAAAAAAAAACTATCAAAATAAATGTAGTATTAATGTGCAGTAACTTTTAGGGTATGTTTGGATATAAAAGGGAAAAGGAAGGGAGGGGAGAGGAAGATAATGAGAGGGAATGAAATAAAGGGTAAAATTCTTTCCCCTCCATTCAACCTCAATTTAAGATAATAATTTTTAGTTAGTTAGAAAAAAAAAAGAAGTTAATTTTAACTTTTCTCTTCAAAAAAATATTATTCAAATAAAATTAATTATTATCCTTTCCTCTATTATTCTCAATCCAAACACATCATTAAACAATAATTATGATGGGTAAACATCAAAATTAATTCATGTTAATGAGAGTTGGATTCAGCTAAATTATGTGTAGTGTATTTAAACTCCATTCTTTTTATTGTAACCAATTTCATAATTCAAGATCACGTACCATCATTATATTTACCTTTCTTTGTTGATTGTTTATTTGTTATTTTTTTACTGTAGTATTTAAATATTTCCCAAAGGCCAAAAAACTTTAAATATGTTTTCCATTGACTGTAATCTGATTGATCAAGAGAATTATTATGCGTATACATTTTTATGTAGTCTTTATGTGCCGCAATTTATGAAATTAGAAAAAGTTGATATTATATTTTATAGTAAAATATAAAAAAATTAAAATGATATATTTTTAAATTTCATGTTTTCATTTTCCTTTTTTTTATTTTATGTTTTTAATTCAAGGCATCAACCCAATCGCATGTTACGTAGTTAGTTAAAAATGAATCATGGAAGGTTGCCATTATTGGAATCGGAAAATGTAGACACAAATATTTTGTCTCTCGGTATATGAGTCTTTTTTTTTATGGGTGACAATATAAGAATATACAATATCACATTACCACATGATGATTATTGAAATGGACACTTGAAAACTGAGCTTTAATTATTTGTTTTTTCATGCTCCATGTGTCGAATGGAGATGAAGCCTACAATAAAATAATTAATACATTTAATGACCTAATCAAATGAAAACAAAAAAAAAATAAAAAATAATACTCATTATTATATTATTATTAGCTGTTAGACGTAAATTTGAACTTATGAATCATTGATTTTTTTTTCCGATGCATGATAAGTTATCATTAAAAAAACATTAAGAAGAAGTCAAAGATTGAGACTAATTTAATTATAAGAAATAAACGAGCTGAATTCCGACTAAAAGCATAGTGTAAAACTTGGAATTTGATCTCTCATTATAAAGAAAAAACTATAGATTCAAGAAATATGTCGGAAATTACTTGTTGTTAACTATATACTACCACTTACACAAAAATAATATAGTGAAATTTATAAGTTATTAAGAACAATTTCGCTTCAATTAAGCTCGAACCTGAAATGCATATAATCACCCAATTCTTTATAAAATTATATAGAAAAAATATTATCTATCATAAACTAATATTTTTTACAACTAATTTTTTAAAAATTTTTCCGAAAATTTTCTAGTGCCATTACGTTATTATAGCTTATGATTGCCATTTGGGATAACACGTTGACTTGCTTCTTTAATACGCTATTAGTGGCTTGCTTATGGCCGAAACATATTTTTTTTTTCTTTTTCTTTATTAGTGTAATATCTAAAAGGCTTCTCGGTTTGGAAGATGCTTCCAAATTTTGGTACCCCTGTAATATTAAAATATAATATAAAATAATTATTATTTCTTTTTTAATTTTTTATCAATAATTTATGTTTTTCCTATCTATTAAATTTATTTCACATTTACAAAGTATTTTAACTAAATAATTTATAACTTTTTCACATAAATAATAACTTTTAAAAATACCTTATTATAAATTTTATAAAATTCCCGAAAAAATCTACTTTTTTTATGATAATAACGACTTTAAAATTTAGTATCTTTATTTCGAAGTTTAATCTTTTGTCGAATTGTGTGTGGTGCATAATTAATAAATTAAAAAGGAATCATACTATAACATACTAAAATCATCAATAATAACTATATCTATTTTTTAAAGTACTCATGGGCTCAAACTAAAAGGAAAAAAAATAAATGTTACAAATTGGAGGGTTTTCTAAACATAAAAGAAAAGGACAAAAAAAATTCCAATAAAAAAATTTTCTTTTATTTTCCGTGGTATAAAAATAATTTTGGTAATAAATAATAATGGTATTGGTGGTGGCTTGGAACTTGGAAGCTGAGATGGAAACATTTTAGAGGGGTGTCTCCTCTTTGCAGCGTCTCGTCTTCGCTTCCCCCGAATCGAACCGCCGGGAGGTAATCCAAAGGCGTCGCCTTCCTCGTCTCCGGCGATCGGAATTCGCCTTCGGCGCATCCAGAAAGGTATGGATTTCTCCCTACTGATGCGTCTTTAGGGTTTTGATTCCGTCGGCGGATGCCGCTCTGCTGCCCCTTTTCATTGATTCGCCTGTGGTTGGAAAGGCCCTTTCGAGTTCGTGGCTTTTGGATAAGATTCTCGAGATTGCAACTCCATTATTTTCTGCTACTTTTTATGGGTTTTTTTTTCTTCTGTGTCAGATTAAGCTGTTATTTGTGAAAATTTTCGTATGATGCCTATGAGATTAACGTATAAAAATCCCTTTTTGATTCGTGTTCTGTTGTATTCTAGTCGACCAGGTGTGTAAAAACGTAGTCTTGATTTGTTCGGTATTGTTTCTGGGCCTGAACTTGAGGTTGTGCATGCTTGTGTATGGAGCTTTTGACAACTATTTATCCAAAGGAGTGGAATTTGTGGCGGTTCTGTTTGCTTTTGTGTTGATCTACTTAGAATATGAGGATGGTTTTGTGTCAAAAAATAAAATAACTTATTGACGTTGTTTCTGTAATTGGAGTCTGTTGCTAGCTAAGAGTACGACTTCTAATTGTACGGTTTTAGCTTCATTCAGATGTGATCGGTAGAGAGTTCATAAACCTTTTAGCTGTGAGATGGGCGATAAACAGTTCAAAAGCTGGCGTCCCAGGGTTATTTATATTTTGTTACATGGTTTATTTAATTTAGTCGGATCATTGGGGACTAAATTGACATATAAGGTCCTGGAGTTAAAGCTGCATACTGCAAAGCATTTTTCACTTATATGAAAATTAGATTGCTGCAAAGTCCACAACCCTTTTAGCTGTGTGATGCGGAAATCAAGAGTTCAAAAGCGGGTGGCCAGGGCTTTTCTAATTTATTTGAATAACTGGGGGCTGGAATAATTGTCATAGAAGGTGCAGTAGTTAGAGCTGTATACTGCAAACTGTTTGTTTTTTGTGTTTCATGTGGTCTTGTAGGTATTGGCTGATAATCCTTTCTGGAATTTGTTGGCTTTGTGGCTATTGGTGCTGGTCATAGTGGGTTGATCTGAACTTGCTAAATTTTGGTAAACCCAGTGTTTGTTCCTATAGTATCCTGTCATCTTTTCTGGTAATGTGTTTGGTCTCCTTATCATTACTGGGGGCTCAAGCATTTGGCCATCTCTGAGGTTATCTTCATGATTTCTTTCATGTTTGTTTGCTTGTTCTCTAGCTTTGCAGCTTTGATCGTGTATCTTAATATTGAATATCGTGTATAAAAAAATAATGTGGCAGACTAGAGATTAAGGATGTGTATTATGCACTAGAGTGGGCCTAAATGTGATACTGTGAATCATGGCTAAAAGAATTGCTAGGTTTTAAGGCATTTATTTCCTTTGTTTCTTAATTTCCCCAATATTTGCCACAACACGTTTCTATTTAGACTGCAATTCTAGCCTGATTAAGTAACTAAATTCCTTAAAAAAAGTAACTAAGATTTCTTCAAAGATTCTTCATAATACTAACTTTTTTCCTTGTCTTTTTAGTCTATAGATTGGAGCAATTTTGGCTTTGTGTTTGAAAGTTCGCTCAAAGGTAGATTGTAATTGCAGACATCCTTCAAGAAACACTGTTCATAGTGAAGGTTGGTTTGCCTATAATCTACATATGGATCTACATGGAGACACATTCAGCTTTATCAAAGTTAAATGTGCAGAACTTATGTAACTCTGGAGTAGCTGGAGTTATGTCATCATCTATACCTGCTCTACCAAAGGCTTTGGAAGAGACGTTCCCTACCCAACAAATTTCAATGGAGAGGAAAATTATAAGCACTCCTCTGTCATCCAATTATACAAATTTTACTTCCAACAGCAATGTAAATGGGTCTTTATATTCATCAGTTCCAGGCTTTCCATCAGATCTTCAATTTTCTTCCAATACACCTCCAGAAAGTTGTTCTAATGGGGCTTCATTTGCCACTCAATCATCAAATGTCGGAATAGCTTTGCCTTCAAGTCATTCATCGTATGCAAGAACATTTCAAGCTCCATCAAGTAATTTCCCCAGGGAATCCACTGAAGTTAGCTGGTGTCCAGATTCCCTTCATGGAATTATTGATTTCTCAGATAATGTCATTGCTGAAAGCAATCAAATAGAAAACAGTCCTCTTGTGGGATCTGATGACCTTACAAAGCAAAGTGATTGGTGGTCAGATATTATGAACGAAGATTGGAAGGATATTGTTAATGATACAACTGCGTCAGATCCTCAGGCAATGGTACTTTTGTAACTTTATCCTTTTATAAGACATTAGATTCCTTGAATTTTAAGCTTTGTTTTTTTCGCTCTTAATTTATGTCTATCATAAACAATAGACATAAATCATTGTGTTAAACTCATAAGGTCCATGAAATGGATAACTTGGTTCTTCATGACTCGACATTTATAGGCATTTCTTTCCAAAAGAAAACATTTGTAAATTGCTGACTACCTGTTGTCGGTGGAATTTATATTTTTCATAGAGTTAGATCATAGCCATCTTCGCCTAGAATTTATGACTAAATTGTTTGAAGACAGAGTGTATATATTTGGTGATTCATGTAGCAGTGTTGATAGTCAACTTCTAATTTCAGTTACCAGCATGTGGTTTGACTATCAATTATGTGTTTGTCTCTTATCACATAGGTCATCTACCAGCCAGCACAATCCTCCTCTAATGTGATTGGACATCAGCCCCAAATTCATCAATCTATTACATCCAATTCTGCAGAGCTTTGTATTGTCACTAGTCCCTCTCCTACTTCCACTAGTGCTGCAAAGCCACGCATGCGCTGGACTCCAGAGCTTCATGAATGCTTTGTAGAGGCTATAAACCAACTTGGTGGTAGTGAAAGTATGTCAGGCCAAAGTTTTCTTTCTCTTTGTATCATTATATTTTGTTTTTAGATTCACTGGGTTCATTCTTACCACCTTCAGAAGCTACTCCTAAAGGGGTACTGAAACTCATGAAAGTGGAAGGCTTAACGATATACCATGTGAAAAGCCACTTGCAGGTAGATATATTTGTTTATGAATATTCTTTTAAAGGGTTTGGACGTTTCTTCTATTTGATATTAATCAAAGTTTTCTCTCTTTCCTACAGAAGTACAGAACAGCTCGATATAGGCCAGAACCATCAGAAGGTTAGTTTCAGTTACATGAACATGAAATACTCTACTGCTGAAGAATTTGCTTTCCAATGCACCTTCCTTTTCTGGATGAGCCCAATACTTTTTTGTTGTTTTATTATCAATGTCACAAGTACTTGCTTTGAGATTTTGATGTCCAAGTGCTCTTGGAGCTATATCTCCATGTAGCATTGTATTAAGTTTTGATATGCTATATTATCATTTTAAGTATGATGTAACATTGATGTTGTTTCTGAAAATATTCTTTTGATGGTTATGCATCAGGGTCATCAGAAAAGAAAACAGCTCTGGGCGAGGAAATGCCCTCTTTAGATCTGAAAGCGTGAGTTACCAAATCAGATTCCTTTGATTCATATCGGCATTTTCCAAACATGATAACTTAATTCTCTTGGTTTTTAAATACATATTTTTATGCAAGCAGCACCGTATTTCATAATATGAACAATGTTTCCTTTCCAAAAAGAAAATGAACAATAACCATCCAAAAAAAAGAACAATGTTACCTCAAAAAAAAATTAACCTTACAAAATTGAAATGTTGTCAAAATATGAAATTAGAAATAAAACATCTTTTATTGCCTACCTCTGTCTTTTCAGTTCACAAATTTAAATGGCAGATAATGAAATGGTAATTCATATTTTTCTTCAAGATATGAATTTTCTTTCCCATCGAAGTGATTGCGATTTCAAGGAGTCTTGAACGATTTTTGCTTTGTTATAGAAGTAAGGCCTTCATCTATTATTGACTTAAGCTGATTTTAGCCTCTGATGTACTACAAACATTCAAAAGTTAATTGTAGGCTTGGTCCCAACTAGATCCGGCAGTCATATCCATTTTCTTCCTCTCTATTGTCACCACTTTTTCTCCTGCACTATACACAAGAAAATGAATTGAATAACGTTTTTTTAATTTCTTGTCTTATGTTTGTATCTCAGTTGATAAGGTTTATCCATGAAAAACAATTTTTCTGCTCTCTCCAGTAGACACTCACTTGCCTACTTTTGTTGGGCTCTTCATTCACTTGTCTTTAAGTCGAGTTACACATTTCTAGTCCTCTAGTTGCAACTCTGCCCATTTTGGTATGGATGTTCGATCCAATATTTGATGTCAATGCAGGAGCCTTGATCTTACTGAAGCACTGCGACTCCAGATGGAAGTTCAGAAACGGCTTCATGAACAACTTGAGGTGAATTTTCTGTTTTGCTTCTTTCTAAATCTTTCAGCTTATATAATTCAAAACCATTTGGTTGAAAACTCATTATTATATGGAAGGCATGCTGTTCATTTATGATATAATAATTTTTACATGCATATAGAATTTGAGAACCCTTGAAATAGGGAAACCATGTGTAAGATTGACTCATAATGTGGAAGCACTAACTTGTTGAAATTTGATCACAAAGATGTGCTGAAGATTTGAGATTCGAGATCATATAACAATTCATATTTGGAATCTGTTCATGTAGCGGACATTTATTGGATGATTTGAATGCAAAAGAAAAAAAAAGACGTAAACAAGGACAGATAATGCATTGAGAATGTCTTCTATTGGCTGAATATTTTTTGGCAAATACTCTGTGGCTCCTTTGTGAATAACTGAATATGAACGAAAATATGAGTCACTAGATTTTGACTGCAGAATGTAATAAAAAACATTTGGATGACTTTGTGGTCAAATCCAATACTTCGATTATATTTCATGGTTCAAAAAAGGAATATGTGGAGCAGTAGGTCAATGTACAAACTACCAAGCAGCAGGTCTCAGAAATCATGCTGTCTGGATATTATGGTAATCAAATGCATGGTTTCGTTTCTGTCACATTGTGTATCAATAGCAAATAAGTAAAGTGTTAGTTGTGTGACACAGTATAGTAGAATTAGAAAGAACTGAATCTGGTTTGAATATTTTAATTTTAACAAGAAGACAATAGCTTGTATTTAATAAAATACCTCTAAAAATGTATGACTATCTGATGTGTTAAAGAATTCAAATGTTGATTCAATTATGAAACTTAGTTTCTGTTGCAGGTATTTTCACATAAGATACAAGATTTTTTAGAAGGGAAGATACATGCTGATAGAACGCATTTCTATATAACTTGGTTTTTGTATATTGACAAATTGTGTGATGATTTTTTACAAGCTTTCAGATATTTGTGTCCTATAGAATACAAGACAATTCTTAGGAGTATCTAAATACTTGGTACTAGTGACTTAAGAGCTGAAACACAGAAAAAAACATCTCTTGGACATTAAATATGACAGTAAAGTTTACATGTTATAAAGATCTAGTACTAATATTGCATGACGTAAAACCACCAACTAATGCTTATTGTGCTTGTCTTCTGAGAACTATCTTCATGCTTGAAGCAGATTCGTGGCAGGCATGTCTAACTGTCTTTGTTATTCATCTCACAGATTCAGAGAAATCTGCAGTTGAGAATTGAAGAGCAAGGCAAGTACCTTCAGATGATGTTTGAGAAACAATGCAAACCAGGCGAAAAGATACAGCTCCCTTCCACAATTGATGAACCATCAACAATATCTTCTGATCTCACAAATTCTGCTGCCAAGACGGATCTCCCGCAGGAGGGTTCGACTGCAGCAAAAGTGATAGAAGACTCGAGACAAGTGGGTAACAAGCAGAAGCTACCTGAAGTTGTACCTTCCGTTGACAGGGATTCGACTCCTCCCGGTGGTTCGCATTCTCCACCTCAGAAGCGCGCAAGAGGCTGCGATGGGGATTCATCAGCTCCAACAGAATTAGATTAACTGGTTAGGGTCATTAGGGTGGCAAAACCCTGCTTTTTCATGCCAAGATGAAGAGGAGCCACTCTCCTCTGGCGAGTTAAAATGTGACTTCCATATCTAGTGTCAGTAAATAATGAAATTGCAGGGTGTATGAAGTCGATTGATTATCTTGCACCTTTCATTTAGACATGAAGGTTTTGGAAAAGAAACTCTCAAGACAGAAAGATGCTGTACCTTAGAGAATCTTAAATATATTGTTTAGATGGTGTTATATTTTGTATAAGATATTCCCAGGTCTCAAGTGCCTGGGGATAGAAATCTGTGGTACCGACATATAACTCTGTTGGTTCATTATGTCAAAAGAAAAATAAAACACCACCAGTGAGATTATAAAATACATTCACAACTGTCACAAGGTTATGTCACACACTATCCACACCTTCTTAAATTTTACATGCTATTTTTAAAAGCATGATATTAAAAAACATCATTGATGAATCAAAATTCTAATTCCGAACAAAAGTTCAAGCGATAGAGACTACATCAAATGACATTTTTACAACTGTTGGTTCAAGTGGTACCTTTCTCTAATACAGTAAAAAGAAATTACGTGATTACGCTTTATAAATATTAATGTTAACATGCAAAATATTTTTTTTTTGGTTCCTATTCAAATTTATGTATTCTCTATGATGAAAGATAGGTTTTTTTTTTGTTGGAACCGAAAAGGACGTCGACCTAGAGAAACTTCTGAGTTAGATCGGATCGTTTAAATCAGATGATCGAATCAGATACTATTAAAAATATTAAATTAAAATATAATTTAAAATTTATATAAAGAATAACAAATAATATGATTAAATATGAAAAAGATAATTTTACATTCAAATTATATTAATTATGATCAATTAACATTTTATTTGACATAAAATATATTAATAAAATATATCTTAAACACTATTATTTAAATATAAATATGAATTAAATATTTTTTATAATTAAAAAGAAAAAAAAAAATCAAATTAGATTGCCTAAAATTATAATTTTTTCTAATCCCATCCAAAATTCACTTTCTTTTCTTTTCTCAAAGCAAAGTTCACTTCCTTTTTTTTCCAGAGCCCTTACCCCAAGCCCAATTTCTTCTTCTATTATTCCACTGAACTGGTCGAATCACTAAAATCAACGGATTCAAACAGTCAATTCTTATTTTTTATTTTTAATTAATTTTGATCGATTCCATTTGGCTAGTCCGATCCGATTCAAACAACTGAATAGGGGTATAGATTAAAAGAAATAAAAAAATAAATTTAAAATTCTCTCATATAAATTTCGAATGATTTTAAATTAAGAAAAGAATCAACAAACTCGGTGAAACATTACATAATTAAAGTAATATATTGTAAGGCCCCAGATGATAATGAGAATGAAATAGTCCCACATGAACAAAACACGGAGGTGGTCATGGGCTTATATGTAACATCATTTTTTATCATTCAAAATGCGTTTTAAATTCGTGCGGACTACATGAGCCTAAATCGAACAATATCTTGGATGGATATGGTGTGTTACAGAAAGTATCAGAGCCAACCTCGCGTGCTCACTTAAACCATGTTGGTCGACTCAATAATGACGTTGAGCTCCGAAGGAGCGAAGATTGTGTAAGGTCCCAGATGATGATGAGAATGAAAGTTAGCCCTCCATGGACAAAATACGGAGTCAGTCATGAGCTTATATGTAACATCATTCCTTATCATTCAAGACGCGTTTTAAATTCGTACAGGCCACATAGGTCCAAAGCGAACAATATCTTGAATGGATCGGGAGTGTTACATATATACTATACATTAATTTTGTCGAAATACTCATAATTTCATACAAAAAATATTTAATTAACACAAGGATTATAATATATATATATATATTAAAAACATTATAAAAGCTATGGTTATATTACAACATGGACTGAAATATCTAATTTATGGCAAAAATATCCTGTTCGACCTAAACATAAACCAAATAATACAACAACCAAGACGATATAACATAAGCTTGTTGGGCCAATGAAGAATTTCCAGAGTGGCCATATTACCCATAATAGGAGTCGCCATGGGATGTGAGTGTAACATAGGTTGGAAAACCTCGAGGAAGAAACAAGAGAAATTAGTGAAGCCAAGGAATCCAGTTAACAAATAAACAGAAGAATCAAAACACTCATCATTCTATTGTAAATGAGAAAAATAATTAGCCCCGGAAACAGAATTTACCACCCAGACAACGGATGTAACACACCAATTGTCAAGGAAAATAGCACCTTTAAAATATAAAATTAAAAAGATAAGGTGTTGAAAAAGGCAAATAAAAATAAATGAAAGTTAAATCTAAAAAAAAGCATTCCCTTTCTTAAGCTTATTTTTACGAGCATTTAATAAGCTTATTGTTACAAAACATAATAACAAAAAAAAAAAAAGAAAAGAAAAGAGTCTTGGGCTTAGACGGGCCTGCCGCATAGAAATAGGGCCGGTTCGGCCCAAATCCTGATCCGACCAGAATTGACCAGAACCCCTCTTTTTCGGGTGTGATCCGCATCCGCATGGTGTTATCGGATCCTCCATTCCTTGCGCTTAATCCCCTTTGGGCTTCTCCTCCTCCTCCTCCGGTTCTTCCAAAAACCCTTGCTCTCTTAACTTCACCAGCCACCGGTTGCAGGTATCACGCCTCCCCTTCTCTTCTCTGTTCTATTCATCTCTACGATTCCTTGGTGTTCTTATCATTCATAGACAAATCAGTACGTAATCCAGCTTTTTCGTATGATTGATCCGTAAAATTTTCGTATAATTTTTCTTTCTCCGAGAAGTCCTATTCAGATTTGTCTTGCTGTTGCGGATTCGATGAATCGATGATTTCTATATGATTAGATCATCATGTTTTGTCATGAATGGGGTATATTTGGTCCGTATGCCTTGTCGTCCTGGTAATTGTTCGAGTTGGGTGTGGAAATGTACGTTTAGTGGTTCCTGTTGTCTATTACTTTCTTATGGGATTACTTTCTCATAAGAACTTTTTCTGAGTCGTAGAAGAGATAAGGTTTGTATTTAATACACTTCAATAAAAGTCACATTTTAAACTGTAAATATTAAAGAAGTTCCGTGAGCTTTTAGTTTACTAATAAAGGATGCTTCTTGTAAGTTAGAGGCTAAGATGGATTTATGTTTTTGGTGCATTTGATGAATGAAATTGTCTGCCTTTTGTTATCTTTTGCTTTCGAAATAGTTATTTCATGTAGGATTTAGCAGATTTGCATGTCAAATCGAACAGACATGATTAAAATAAAAATTGGCATTTTTTTGCATATACTCGGGCGTGTCTTATAAGCTACATATTATTTTAATAGTTTTATGATGTTGAAGGAAACAGGGCTGGTGCCACTGGCACATGTAATTAAAGAACATGTGGTATTGGAATTGGATGACCTACATTATAGAGTGCATATATATTCATTTTTTTTCATTTTCTTTATGCAAAAATCTCAATCATATTCTATTGATTAAGCGACAACGTCACAATACCAAAAATAAACAGCTAGCAGGTGGGTGATTTTAAACAATTTTGGTACATTGAGATCTATTATTCTGTCGGAAAGGAGCTGACAGAATTTGCAAGGAAAAAAATGAAGAACAGTATATCAGCTTAGAGTTAAGAACATTTTTTTTTTGTCTGTATAGTAAAATGAAGAACATTGTCAAGCATTCACAATATATATGCTCCTATAGGTGTCTTGTGCATTGTATATATCAGTATAGAGTTATCAGTTCAATGAGAGAACGAAGGATGCCATGATGGACAATCTGGATACCAGTTGATCTCACTGTTAGTGTTTGTTAGCGTTAATGTAGTTCACAAAAGATTGGGATATCTATGCCACTGAAATTTTCATCTTGGTATGGAGTAATATTAAGTGTGTTTAATGTTTTACGGAGATTAATGTGAAGTTAATTGAAGAAAATGGTTCTTATTAGTTATTAGAATGAACTGGAAGTGAATGGTTACAGGACTCTACTTCACAATGGACAAACACACGTCTCAACTGACAGTACCCCGAAAGGATTATGAATCAGGAATGAGGAAAGAACTAGGCTTGAGAAAAAAAATGATGATAATTGCAACAAGCTAGATTTTCTACTTTTATATTTTTTGGAAGCCTAAAATTTTCAACACTTATGTATAGTCTTTGCAATCTGAATGAGAGAATTTGTGCACCAGAAATAGACTAGATTAGGCATTATGGTTTTCCGGAAAAAAAATATGTAAAGCTATGATGTATCATGTTTCATGTGCAATTTTATGAAAAATGCATCCTAATTTCAGTACATATTCCAAAAATTAACGAGGAACTCTAAATCAACTATTGTGGTCCTTATTACACTCTCTTTGTTAATAGGAATCTTTGTGGCTAGGATAGCACCAGAGGATCATGGCCAAGCACCATCCAGATCTTATCATGTGTCGGAAGCAGCCTGGGATAGCCATCGGCCGCCTTTGTGAGAAGTGTGATGGGAAGTGTGTCATTTGTGATTCTTATGTACGTCCCTGCACCCTCGTTCGTGTCTGCGATGAATGCAATTATGGGTCATTCCAAGGCAGATGCGTCATCTGCGGTGGTGTTGGGATTTCAGATGCTTACTACTGTAAAGAATGTACTCAACAGGAAAAAGACAGGGATGGATGCCCCAAGATCGTTAACCTGGGAAGTGCTAAGACTGACCTCTTCTATGAGCGCAAGAAATATGGATTTAAGAAACGATGATCTTGCCTTTTCTGTCTGAATGTTATGTTCATTTGGAGATGAGGGTTGCTGATGTACTACTTAGGATATTTGTTTTGGCGTATTATTGTCTCTGTAATTTGAAAATTATGTCTGACATGTCGATGGACTGACAAAAACTGTGTAAGGGACTTGCTTCAATATTAAATTACAGACGGTTGTTGACATTGATATGGAATTCAAAAGAAGTTTCAGCATCTGTTTCTTTTCTGATCAGAATCAAGTGGTGATTTGTGAATTATACCAAAGACTTGTCACGATGCTGGAACTGTTGCTATTTTGCTCCATAGAAATACTATATCTTGGATGTCTTTGGCTGTTCGTATGAGGCAGATGAAGTTATATATGCAAAAGCAACAGAATGAAACACTGATTGTTACTGTTTGGTGGCTTTGCTGAGATGTTATGGCATAATTTGTAATGTCTTTCTCTGCACAGTATTCGAGTCATTTTTCAGGTTAATTCTTGTGAAAGATGATTCCAGGTGCGCAAACCAATGAGTTGCAATTTCAATTTCCATTCTTGTTTCTGAACACTAAAGGAGTTGATCTCAGTTTGCAATTTTGATTTGTTTGCACTAGAATTATAGTTGGTTTCATTCTATATGACAGTAGGAAGTTGATACTTTGGAGGTTATGGTATGATTAAAGAAAACAAGTTTCTCTTGATAGAATGGTAGCCTGCAAGATCCTCCATGAACAGAATTAAAATGATGCATTATATTTTGCTATTCTGTAAGATAGATCTACACTATATGGTAACTGGGGAATTTGGACGGATAATGTGATAATTAACTGTGCGAATATAACCTTCTTATGCTGAATGATTGCCTCGTATAGTATAAATGATAGTTTAGCATGTGCTTCTCGCTACTAGTTCAACTGAAAGAACAAGAAGAAGAAACATTGATCATTTTAGCTTATAGTTCATATTTACTTCAGTAGATCAGTCTCTGATCACTGACCTGCTACCACGGGCAATGTTGATAATGGAGCTTTACTCTACTGTTGGAAGGTAAAAACAGTGACCTTTATGTTTTCAGTTCGTGTACCTTTCTCTGAAATATTTGTCTTTGAAATATTAAATGAAACTGAACAATTTCCAATACACCTTTAGTGTACAAAAAGCTTGAGGAACATTGTTCATAATGGACAGGAAATATACCTTTAGAATACAATAAGGACAACAAGGAGTAAATTTAACATGACCAAATTTCTATATGTACAAAAAATTCTCCTAATTCTTTCAGAGCTTCTTCCTTTTGTCCCTTGATTCCAAAGGTTGCCAGACCCTTGGGCAATTCCATAGCAGATCATTTCTGATAGTTGTTCAGCTTACTAATTGTGATGGATTGAAATGGCTCTGGTAGATACGCTTGGGTGCGTGCAGATATATCCTGTGCCACAGAACGCATGGAAGGTCTGGATTCAGGCTCCGTCCTAACACATGCGAGAGCAATCTTCACAATGAAGATTACCTCCTCCACTGATTGACCTGTTGGAGGAAGTAATCGTTGGTCAATTACATCCTTCATCAATAGATCGTTGCCATCCGCCGACGAAGGCGAAGGCAGAGAAGAAATAAGGTTCCCTGGGTGCTTCCCCATCATGATCTCAAGTGCTAGCACCCCAAAGCTGTAGACATCACATTTTTCTGTGACTCTCATTGTATATGCTAGCTCTGCAACGTGCCAAATTATATTAGCATTTTCCAAAGGACCAAGAAATTGATAGAAGAGTAAGCCAAAATTCTGGTAAAGTCCTAAATAACCACTGTATACAGTCGACTTTATCTCTTAAGGTGATACCAACAGTGTCAATCTGGTGTAAAGTATGCAGAACATACAATAAGCATGTAAATTGTAGAAAAGAAATTGCTCACTAGAGTTTTCAGACTTTATTCTAAATAGGTTCTGGATTACTAGCTTTCCTAAACTCTAAGGATCATGATCATAATTTAGTTTTACGTTAGCGAAATCAGTGAACTATCAGAAGTTGATGTCATGATATTTGCAGATGCTGAAAGTTATGAACCTACCTGGGGCCATATAACCATAGGTTCCAGCAACTGAGGTCCAATTGGAAGAACCAGGATTCAGCAACTTTGCAGTCCCAAAATCCGATACGCGAGGCTCGTAATCGGATTCCAGCAAGATGTTGTTTGCTGAGATGTCACGGTGCACAATTGGCGGTGAACAGTCATGATGTAAGTAGGCTAAAGCATGAGCCACACCACGCACAACCTTAATCCTCACAACCCAATCTAACTTTGTGCCCCCTTCATCCCCATAGAGTACCGTCCGCAAGCTGCCTCTATCTATGAAGTCATACACTAAGTACATGCATCCACTTTTCATGCAGAACCCATACAGCTTTACAATGTTTCTGTGTCTGATCTCTGTAAGGGCTCTTATCTCATTGATGAAGCTCTTCCTGTTCGCCTCCGGCACATCGCCGGGATCTGAAACATTAAGGCGTTTCACTGCGACGACATGGCCCGAAGATAACTCGGCCTTATATACACTTCCAAAGCCTCCTCTTCCAATGAGAAATGCCTCATTGAAGTTGTCTGTAGCATTCACAATATCATGCAAAGTGAACTTGCCTTCCTTCTCCCATCTCAAAGATTTAGACATATCCCATCTAGTGCTTTCCACATCATACATCTTATTTTGTTGCCTTTTCCTGAAACATAATATGATTGCTGCAATTGTGGTTATGAACACTATTCCCAAAGTTGAGACGACAATTGCAGTGATAAGTTTCTTCCGATCTTTATGAGAATCGCCACCAGAAGCACTCGAGTAACAAGGAGGCAAACCTTTGACATCTCCACACAGCCCTGGATTCCCAAGATAGGCTTCAGACGAGTTTTGGAAAATTTTGCCTCTTGGGATTGGACCTGAGAGATTGTTGTATGAGAAATCGAAAGACTGTATACTAATCATTTGTGAGAAAGATGGAATGGGGCCTGAGAGGTGGTTACGAGAGAGATTCAACTTTTCAAGTCTTTGCAGCTTGTCAAGATTAGGAGGTATACTTCCAGTGAGTGAATTACTGCTAAGATCTAACAATGATTGGAGAGCATCCAAGTTGCCAAGCTGCTCTGGTATACCTCCAGATAGATGATTCTTGCTCAGATCCAACGATAACAGTTTATTCAAATTACTGAGCTCAGAAGGAATAGGGCCGTTAAGAATGTTTTCCGACAGATCGAGAAATGAAAGGTTAGACAGTTTACGAAGCTCTATCGGGATTGGCCCTGACAACTGATTTCTACTCAAATTAAGCTTATCCAAAGATCTCAAGTTCCCCAATTCAGGTGGAATTTCACCAGTCAAATAGTTTGAAGCCAAGTTAAGTTCCACTAAATTGGTCATATTTCCAAATGCTGTAGAAATGTTGCCACTGATTCTATTAGCATCCATGTGCATAGAAGTCAAGTTTGTACATTGTGCCCATTCAGGTGATAGCATGCCAGTCAGCTTGTTTCCAGACAGAGACAAGAAGGTGAGATTAGGATGCACTCCGAAGACTTGCTGCAGGTCTCCAGTGAAGTGGTTATTCTCTAACCGCACTCGAACGAGCCCTTTGCAGTTCTTCAAGCATGTCGGTAGTTCACCTGAGAAGTTGTTATCGTTGGCGGTAAGAATCCGAATGGAGAAACCACCACATATAGCTGAAGGCAATGGCCCTGTGAAGTTATTTTTCGACAGCCCAACAATGGACAAGTTGACATTCTGTCCGAGCATTTGTGGAAGACTACCATGGAGATTGTTCATAAACACAGAGATTAGTTCAAGGTTTGGAAGCTGGGCAATAGTACTCGGCAGTTCTCCGTCCAACTGGTTGGTATTCAAGTCTAACATCGTCAATGATGTTATGTTTCCAATCTCATCTGGTATTGTGCCAGTTAATTTGTTGTTAAAGAGAGACAAAACCTGGAGACTGCTGAGGTTTCCAACTGTGCGAGGGATGGGACCGGACAAGGAGTTCACTGAGAAGTCCAGCTGCAATAAGTTCACAAGACTTCCAATCTCCAAAGGAATTGGACCAGAAAAGTTGTTGTTGTAGAGGAATAGGTACTGGAGTTCTGTAGCCAATCCAATCTCCCGAGGTATCCTTCCTGATATATTGTTCTTCTGCACCTGAAAGGAGATGAGCTCTGGCCAATTGCTGAAAAATTCAGGCGATATCTCGCCGGTAAGTGAATTGCTTGAGATGCCAAACTCCATCATCTTGGCCAACCTGGAAAAGGACCTCGGCAAGCTGCCTTCGAGTTGATTCATGGATAAGTCGACAAAGTTAAGATTAGAACAGTTACCCATCTCAGGTGGAAGTGTGGAGTTGAGAGCAGCAGCCTTTATGTCAAGTTTTTCTAGCATAACAAGTTGGCCTAGAGAGGAAGGAATCGACCCGCCGAGCAAGTTGTTTCCTAGTTCTAGAATGCGGAGGCCGGCGATGGATCCGAGACCAGACGGAATTCCTCCTCTGAGATTATTTGAACTAAGACGAAGGTCTCGGAGCTTAGACATCTTTGCGAAAGCCGGTGGGATTACTCCATTGAATGAATTTGCAGTAAGATTGAGGTACACAAGGTTGGGTAAACTGATTGATAAAGATTCAGGTATTGGTCCTGTGTAGTTGTTCCCGGCCAGGTCTAGGTACGTGATATTGCTACAGTTAAGTATGAAGGGCGGGAACTCCTCGTTCAGGTTATTAAGATTCAGAGACAGGTGCATCAATGATGGCATTGCCTTGAATTTGGAGTAGTATCCAGGATTCTTCAAGTAATTCACACCAAGGTCCAAGTATCGTACCTTCTGCAGATTGCTAAGCTGGTAAGGTATTTGTCCGGTGAGGCTGTTGTTGTACAAGCGGAGGTCGAGGATCTCGGAAAGCCGACCGAGCTCCGACGGAATGAGATCAGTAAAATTGTTGCTGCTGAGATCAAGTGAGGTGAGCTTGGACAGAGCTGAGACGCTTTGAGGGATTGATCCATGCAGGAGGTTGTTGCTGAGGTTGAGGCTCGTGAGCCCGGGGAGGGAAGAGAAGTTTAGCCCTCGGAGCGTGCCATTGATTTGAGAACTCGGCAAGCTCAGCTGCATGACGCTGCCGGCCGCGTCGCAGCGGACGCCGAACCATGTGCATGGGCTGGTGGAGTTGGCGAGGGACCATGACCTGAGGGAGGAGGAAGCCTGAACCAAGCTGGACTTCCAGTTGAGCAGAGCCTGTGCTTCTGCCATGTCTGCTCCGACGCTTGGAGGAGAGATGACGAGCAGCAGGAAGAGGAGGAGGAAGGGAAGCAGTTGAGGTTGCATTTGGAACGTTGGCTGTTAAAGGAGAAGTTTTGCTGCTTGCAGAAGTATAATGGTAGTATGTCTTCATTGTTCTCATATGTATCATATGAAGGTTGCTGCAGAAGTTGACATCATACTGCAAAGAGTCAACTTCAGCTCAAAGTATTTTTTTTTCTCGAAAAAATAATTTTATCATTTTCATTGAGAAATAGTTAGTTAACAGAAACATAAGTTAATTTTTTTTACAAAATAAATGATTAATTTTAAAATATGTTTTTTTTCTTTAATGCCAAAATAGTATATTTAAGTCATATACCAAACAAATAAAAATAAATTATTTTCTTTTAGTTTATTTTTCTAAAATGTTTTTATTATTTCTTCTTCATAAAATGGAGCTTAAGATCCAATGTGAATTGTTTTGTTGGGACAGAATCAACGTTAACAACTATTTACTTCATAGTGGATAGAGCTACTGTGAAGTTTTTTTGTTTTTGTTTTTGAGATACATGAGACAAATTTATTCATTAAAATACTTGTCGAATTAAATCGCATTACTGAAAAGTCTTCTTTAGAAATATCAATAATTATGTTTGAAAATTGCAATGAGGATATATGACTGAGTCTTTGATAAGATAATAAACTCAATATTAAATTTCTTACATATCTATCATGGCGAATTCGATGGTCTTAATTTGGGTCTGTCAGTGAACAAGATTTTGAAATTATATATTTAGCATTTTATAATAAAAATAAAAATATTAGAAACAGATTTTTTTTCCAAATAGCTTTTAAGAATTAATTTATTTTTCCTCCAAGTCGTTCAATAAAACGAACAATTTCGCGAAAACTAGAGCACAATAAAGACACTTAATGCAAAAATGAGCTGGCAAGAAAATACAGCTAAGAACAAATGACACTAACATTTACTCACTGAAAAGGGGAACATTTTCTATTGCGAAAAATTCCTTTCTTTACAAGGAGAAAATATTTTTTCCCAAGGGATTGTCTCACATCCAACTCTGTGAAAATAGCTCTTTTTAATTATTATTTTTAAAAATAATTTAACTCTAAAATTAATATTCTTCAAAAGAGTATTAACTAAAATTTATTTTCAGTGGAACAAGTCCAATAATCCTATTAATAATAATGTGATTGGAAGAGTAATCTACCTCATATCGATATGTATATATGAACATTCAAGATTGCACAATTCATATTTAAAATGAAGAACAAATACCCATCAAAGTAGATTAAATGAAGATAAAATTAGTAGATGATATCATTCATTAAGTAAAATTCAACATTCCTACCTGCCATCCTTGTCACCATTTATGACATCATTGTTATGAAATTAAAAGGGATAGACTCCAATAGATACTAATATATATATATATATATATAAAGTTTAGTGAGAGTGTAAATCACAACTTGACTTATACATATAAATCACGTGATCCGACGGTGTAGATAGAGATTGCTAATACAAGTCAATTATTCAAAATTTCGCTCTCAAATTAATTTATATTAATTCTTTTCTCCGACCGTTCGAAATTTTGGTGTTAATACAAGTCAATAAGCTAATTAATCGAATCGATAGATGTTGCTTTAATGTCATAATAAATACTTTTCGTGGGTTTTTTTTCTTAGAAGACTTTCGAGATGTTGGCAAAATATATCGAAGAAGACAAAAGAATTAAATCAAGAAAAAAAGACCTCTTAATACAAGCACAAAAAGTGAAGACTGACTTGGCACGAATGGGACAACTGGTTTTGAGTATCCACTTTGGAGAGCGTATCGTATGTTGGATTCATTCTAGCATCATTAATTCCTATTAACTTCATTTATATAAGTCTAGTTGACCACTACATCGAGTCAACATCTTTTTATTGGAACGTTGATATCGCCAAATGTCCAAATTGTTTTGTAGTTGTACTAATAGATAACTTACACTTCTAAAAATGTTGACTAATTCTCATAATACCCTGATTTTTTTATTCTATTCTATTAATACTATACACTTTTTACTTTTAAAAAATAATTCTTTAATAGTATAATTTGATTCATTACAAGTAATTAATATATTAGAATTTAACGAAGGTGAAACATTCATTTATTTATTTCACTGTGAAACACTTATTTAATTAACCGTTAATTTTTAAATCTATGATTCATATTAAAAAAAATTATAATAACCTAATTAATATAAAGTAAAATATAATTTTAAATTATTTTAGTAAAAAAATTATAAATTTAAAAATTATAATTTCTACCATGTTGTTTCACCTTCATTGAGTCCATTATAGTATTTCTACCAATTTATTATTTACTTTTTTATTATACCATTAAAAAATGAATATAATTGAAGTGATAAAAGGTTTCTTTCTTGATCGCTATAAAATATTATAATACTCATTAAAATATTCGGTAACCATCTTATAAATATAAAAGATAAGAGTGATTATATAACTCATTTCAAACTATACAATATTACTATTGACAAGCACATCATTATATATCTAAAAATCGACATTATTTTCTTCTTTTGAAATCTTCTCCTTTCATCTTTATGCATGTGGACAAATGCGTCAGTTACCGGCCAATTTAATTTGTCATGCACGTGGGTGGAATATAGTCACCGAATCCATAAAATAAAGACTTAAATTAGTAACTTTGGTCTTAATAATTTGTTGAGATAAATGAAAAACAAATTAATCTTGTGTAATATAATTAGAAATTTTCTGAACGTATGTATAAACATCCTTTTGTGTTTGTATATGAAGATTTTCACTCTTAAAAGCTTATGATTATGAAGTTATGGGTGTAGATACAACATAATCAACAATAAGGTGCAAATCCTAAAAAAATAATAGGATAAACATCTATCTAGGAAGTAGTTGATACATCCATCAAGCATACTAGTATATTTTGATAAGATAAAAAAATTGTGAATCTATAAAAAAAACTAGAGAATGAAAGGAAATTTTATTCTTGCAAATGAAAAAAAAAACATCAACAACCAATTTTTTGATAAGATAAGATCTAAGTCGTTGAACCAAAGATGCTCCTGATTAAAATTCTTAATTGCTGGCTAGAATTCAAAATAAAAATAATAATTTTGAGTATCATGTACTAAAATATACTTCTATCCAAGAATTTGTTAACTGATTTAAATATTTCTTTTTGACATTTGTTATTATTTTTTATATCAATTTTAAAACTTATCGCGGTTCAAAAAGTTTTAAAAATATAACAACAGAAATTTCTTCTAGGATTTGCATTTATGGTATATTCTATTTTTTTCATGGTTGTTAGAACCTGACCGGACCAATCGATCCGACCGATTCGACCGTCACCCAGGCCCTATAACAGTCATGGTTCAATTCTAAAACCGAAAAAGAGGTGGAACCGATCAAAGCCGATCAAAGATCTAAAAAATAGTGGTCAAATCGTCTGAAACCGATCATTTCAATGAATCGGCTAGTTCATTTAAAAATAGAAAATAAAAATAAAATAAAATTTTGGCTTTGAAATTATTGGGCCGAGGAGAAATTTTATGGTTAAGACCTTTGAGACCACTTGTTATTTTTTTTCTTTTTAGTTATAAAACTAATTCTTCGATTAATACTATGTTTGAACAAAAAAATTATTTGAAATATATTTTCATTAATATATTTTATATCAAATAAAATTTAATTGATTATAACTAATATAATTTGAGAGTAAATTTACTTTTTTTTAATCTAATCATATTATTTGTAATTCTTCATCTAAATTATAAGTTATATTTTAATTTAATATATCTTAATAGTATTAGGTTGACCATTCGACTTAATTGGTTTAGCCAGTCAGACCCAATCCAAAAACTTGTCTGATGCAATTCTAACAACATTGATTTTTTTTCGGTGAGAAAAGAGGCTAAGACGTCTGCAAAATATTCTTTTTCTTTGTTTGTTTGGATGCTGGAATGAGAATTTCAGTGTTTGAACTTTGGAAAGTTATAAGGGGGCGTTTGGTATGAGGTAATCCAGATAGATTACCGGTTATTTAATTTAAAATTTTCAGGATCCACTATATTACCACGTTTGGTTGCAACAGATTACCGGTAATTTTTACTTCTCTGGTAATCTAAATTACCACCTGACTGGTAATGAAGATAGCACCCATAGGAGGTGTCTTTCCAGATTACCAGCAAACTAATCAAACTTTAAAATATTTACATTTTATTACGAAATAATAGTATTCAACATTATTTTCTAAATTTTTAATTATTTTACGATTGATAATATAAACTCATATTTTGACATAACTCACTTTTTATATTTTTTTATTTATATTTATTTTAATTCAATAATTTTGAAGGGTATTTTAGTAATTTTTATTTCATAATTTAAATTATAATTTGTGTTATTGCCACTTACCAAACGCTATGATATAATATTACCGGTAATTTATAAAGTG
>LTAE01000265.1:9118-61959 GCA_001647135.1 Pontederia paniculata | reverse complement strand
ACACTTATTATTTTATATTACATGATCACTTTATTATTTATTATTATTTTATTAACTTATAAATTATTTGGTCAGCTATTTTATTTTATTATTATTTATTAATATTAAAATATTTAAAATAAAAAAAGTGTTATTCAACTTATGACACATATATTAATGCAATTTATTAAATAATTATTTGTACCTTTTTTAGTCATTTTACATTTATTGATTTGTTCAAACGTTGCATTTGTCAAACACTTTTATTAAATTTAATAATTCACTCGTTACCGCTAATCGCTAATCTCTAGTCGCTAATCGCTATTCGCTATTAACCGCTAGTACATTGCCAAACAGAGCCATAGTCCCTTAATAAGAATAAAAGTCTACAAAATGTTTATGCTGCATTGTGCTTTACAACCCTCTCTTGCAAGTAATCAATAGCATGAAAGTAGGCAAGTCTCCATTATTTCTTGAAGCACAAAATGCTTGTTCAATTTTTTTTTCACTTAATAAGGATATTGCAGAAGCTTCTAATTTTTTTTCTTTTTCACTAAATGTTTGTTCAATTTTTGGAAGAAAAAAATGAAGATGCTCTTTAGTTAAGTAAAGATCAATATGTTACCTATCTTTTCAATCGTAGGATATTAAATCTATAATGGATATATTTAAGAAAGAGAAAAAAATTATGAGAGAGAAAATTTAATTTTCACCAAATATTTAACATCTTATTCTTAAAGACATAGGTAATATGGTGCTCCTTCATTGAACCTATTTTGAAATTTAGATGAGAATTTTTATTTAAATTTTTTAGGGGAAACATAGAATGAAAGATGCAACTAATATGCAGAACAAAATGCAGGAAAGTATGCATATTTCCTTCCTGAGATAACAACATAAAATGCTGCTATATATAGTCCCTTAATAAGAATAAAAGTCTACAAAATGTTCATGCTGCATTGTGCTTCACAACTCTCTCTTGCAAGTAATCAATAACATGGAAGTAGGCAAATCTCCATGATTTCTTGAAGCACAAAATGCTCACAAAACTCGAAAAGCCTACTGCAAATCCTAATACCACACTGAGATATACCAATATCTTTTCGTCCACCTCCTTTTGCATTTGATCACTAGATAGCACAAGATCATCCGAACACCTCTTGGTCAATGGAGATCCACAAAGTCCATCATTACCACTGTATACTGATGAATCATATGTTTGCATCTGGAAACCAGCTGGTATTCTTCCTGACAAGTCATTGTTAGACAAGTTCATGAAAGCTAAGAATGTCAGAGTAGTAATGCTTTGAGGAATAATGCCTGAAAGATGATTCATAGATAGATCAAGGGATTCCAATGATTTTAGTCTATCAATTCTATCAGGAATAGCACCATTCAAATCATTTCTTGACATGTTCAGAAACACCAAACCTGAGAGGTTTACAATCTCTTCAGGAATCTCACCAGTCAGTTTGTTGCTAGAGAGATCAATGCCTATAAAAAGTGAAAGCGTCGTCTTTATCTCATACAAATTCCCTTTCCAATTCATCGCAATGCTTTCACTGTAACTTAGTGTGCTTTCAATGTAACTGAGTGAGCTATTGTAACTGAGCAGGCTGCTATGACTTCCTTCTTTCACATTGCTCTCTTGAATCATGTTGCTCAGGTTGCCAAGACTTGAAGGTATGCATCCAGAAAGACTGTTGTTGGCAAGATCTAGAAGTTGAAGAGAAGCAAGTTCCGATATCTCCGGCGGGATGTTGCCGCTGAATCTGTTTGAGTGCAACCTCAGAATCCTCAAAGAAGGCAGTGCACTTCCAATCCAAATGGGGATGTTTCCAAAGAAGGCATTGTCCCCAATATCTATTACAATTAAGCTTGTACAGTGTCTGAGGAATGCAGGAAACTCTCCTGTAAAACGGTTGCTGTTCATGTGCAATGACTCGAGGGATACTAATGAGCCCGATGACCACGGAATCGCGCCGGAAAGTTTATTGTTTGCTACGTTCAGTCTCTCCAAATACTGCAATGCTCCTAAGCAATCAGGAACTGCTCCATGTAAAAGATTGCTAGAGAGATCAAGGTACCTTAAACTATTTGAATTGCATAATGATGAGGGCAATGGACCTTTGAGATTGTTAGAAAAGGCCAATAGATATTCAAGACCTGAAAGCTGTGAAATGGTAGCCGGTAGCTCTCCCTCCAACTGGTTGGCACTCAAGTCCAAGGCCAGCAACGACATCAAGTTCCCAATCTCGGTTGGTACTGTGCCAGTAAGCTTGTTATCAGAGAGTGACAGGTATTTCAGGTACTTTGGGATTCCAATTTCCCGGGGTATCAATCCAGACAAGCGATTCTTCTGCACCTCAAAAAGGAAGAGCTCTGTCCAATTGCCAAAGAATCCGGGAGAAATCTCACCCGCAAGTGAATTTCTTGAAACATCGAAATATATCATCTTGGTTAACCTCGAAAAGGACCTCGGCAAGCTGCCTTGGAGCTGATTCAAGGACAAGTCGATGCCGGAAAGATTAACACAGGCGCCCAGTTCAGGTGGAATTGTGGAGTTGAGAGCTGCAGCCCTCAAGTTAAGTACTTCCAGCTTACGAAGCCGGCCCAGCGTCGAAGGGATCGACCCGCCAAGCGAGTTGTTTGCGAGCGAGAGACTACGAAGACCGGCAATGGATCCGAGAACAGGAGGTATTCCTCCGGTGAGATTGTTTGCACCGAGTCGAAGGAATTGGAGCCCGGACAACTTTGCAAGAGATGGCGGGATTACTCCAGTAAAGGAATTTAAACTGAGATCAAGGAGCACAAGGTTGGGTAAACTGGTTGGTAAGGATTGGGGTATTGGCCCTGTGTAGTTGTTCCTGGCCAGGTCAAGGTGTATGATATTGCTGCAGTTAAGTATGAAGGATGGGAACACTCCACTCAGGCTATTGCCATGCAGGGACATGTGTATCAAGGATGGATATGCCTTGAATTTGGAGTAGTCTTCAGGATTCTCCAAGTAATTCCATCCAAGGTCCAAGTATCGTACCTTCTGCAGATTGCTAAGCTCGTATGGGATTGGCCCGAAGATGCTGTTTTTGCTAAGGCGGAGGTCGAGTATCTCGGAAAGCCGACCGATCTCCGCCGGAATGGTATCAGAAAGAAAGTTGCTGCTGAGATCAAGTGAGGTGAGCTTGGAAAGAATGGAGATGCTGTGAGGGATTGATCCATGCAGGAGGTTATCGCTGAGGTTGAGGCCTGTGAGCCCAGGGAGGGAAGAGAAGTTTAGTCCTCGGAGCGTGCCATTAAGTTGAGAGTTCGGCAAGCTCAGGTGTGCGACACTGCCGGCGGCGTCGCAGCGGACGCCGAACCATGTGCATGGGCTGGTGGAGGAGTTGGCGAGTGACCATGAACTGAGGGAGGAAGAAGGATGAACCAAGCTGGACTTCCAGTTGAGCAGTGCCTGTGCCTCTGTCAAGTCTGCTCTGGTGCCTGGTGGAGAGATGGATAGCAACGGGAAGAGGAAGAAGAATGGTAGTAGTAGTAGATTGGTCTGCATTTTGGATTTGTGCAATGCAATGGAGTGACGGCAACGTGAGATAATGGTGAATAGCTTTCATGTTGTAATTAAGAAGTTTAAATAAGTATATTTGCTATCTTGAACCATCATATGAGACGGTTGATAATGCTTTAAATTTTAACCCAGTGATCAATCCTATATGTTCCTCCACTAAATCACAGCCGCTCGAATAATTGAGGCGACGAAGCCGCCCGTCAAATACGGGGGTCTAGCTGCCCGGTCAGCGAGCCTGAGAGGGGTCTAGAGGGAGATCCGGGGGGATCCCTTGAAGGGGCTCGGGACAGAGCCTCCGAAATCTAGATAACTTTAGGATTTCAATTTTCTATTTTGTATTGGGAATCCCTATATAAATTCTTTAAGGTTTGAATTATTCTGTATCTTGTAATCATTTATTATTTTCCCAGAAACTGTTAGCTGCCGTCCGAGGACGTAGCCCAGTTAAAGGTAAATCTTGTAAATCTCGTATTTTTTTCTATGTGCTCTCTTGTCTCTCTCGTATCGTATCCGCAACATAGACATACTTTTTACTCATGTCAATCTTTGAATTCAAAGGCAAACGCGTGGACTTGTATGACTTGAAAGAACATGTATGGGGGCACCGACAATGAATTATGTCGACGAAATTAATGAATCATCGGATGACACCGGCATTGACCGTGACCGCAAGATTGGAAACGTGCTTTGAATGTGCACCTTTTTATGATGCATGCACAATATGGTTAATGTACTCTCGTTTTGCTGAAATGCATGTGTATATGTATTGCACTCTTATAGGAAAGCACTCAACTTTAGGTGATGTTAGTGATTGTTTATTTTCAGGTTGAAAGAATAAATAATTCATAATTCAAAGAATGTAAGTAAATTAACTTATTATTTTATTTTATGAAATCGTCGTCCACTTATACAGGACATATGCATTGTCCGAATAAATAATCTAATTGATTATTTAGCATCTTTGGTAGACAATCACCAAGTGATCTATTTTGGAAGGAGGTTGCACCTGGGGCCTCCTCAGTATTTTGTCAACATACTTCTTAAATTTTAATAGATAATATAATTTCTTTTTTAAAAAAATCATTCTTATGAGTTGTGTACATTTTTAGTTATTGATTCCTCTAATATACAAAGGATTAAAAATATATGGGTTAGGAAAAGGGTGTAGTTGTTGTATATGGTGACCGACAAGATCTTTGCCACACAGTGTTGATCATGCATTGTCGTTCACGACTCCAACTCGCGATTGTTAGGAACATGGACAATGAATTACCAACGTGAGTGCTACAAGGGCGATGTCACGATGCAAACGGTCGGTTACAGAAATAGAAAGGAGCGACAATAAATTGAGCAGAGATGACACAATAACTGCCGATAATGAAGGGGACAAATGATCTAGTAAAAATATACATGTTGCACGCATCCATTTAATGTCATTTTCTTAGTGGTTGGCATATGTTCATGCATGATTCTCACTTTATTTCATTATATTTTGTTTGTGGGTCAGAAACTACTCATGTATTTTCTGTTGGTGAATTTTTAGGAAAAATAATTTTAAAATTTTGAGGATTTCAAATATAAGGTTCAAGAAGCCTGCATCATTCAATGAATCAAGTAGAACACAGTTCGTGTTCAGCGTTACGATCATCAACTTCAAATGGAGATACAAACATGAGGAACAAGAGCGTGGTGCAGTGGCTCACCCCTCGACTTAAGTACCAAGAGGTCTCGAGTTCGAATCCCACCAGTGAGACTTATGTACCCCTTTATTTTCAGTATTTTCTTTCCTTGTACCAAGCCATGAGCCTCCCTATGTAATAAAAAAAATGCAGATACAAACACAGACCGCACTCGTCCAAAATAGGGTATGTTCGTGCCACGTTAGATCAAGTCACGCCCGAGTTCCACGTCAAAATTTTTCATCCACTTGAAAGACGCCATGTGTCACCAATAACGTCAAAATAGTCTGTGTTCCAAATCGTGTACGACTCCAACTCTTATCAGTTCAAGACGGGCCGTTTTGCGAGTCACGTGCGCTGTGTTGAGACATCTTATGGCGGTTTGACAAAACAGAAGACTCCTAATTTTGACTTGACGTGCAAGAAATAAACTTTTAATTTTAACCATTCGATCTACGACTCTTATCATAGCTTTTTCCTATAAATAGATCCACTTGTAACCCTAGAGAGATATCCCCTCATTGAAGAATTCTCTGAAAAGGTTCTGAAGACCTAGTGTGGAGAGAAGGACGCCTGACGACAGAGTCCTACAAAATCAGTTAGTTATAGTTTTCTATTCTTTTTATTTTAATTGATTGGTTAGAGAAAGAATTATGTTAAACCATGTTATTCTCTTGGATTAATTAACTCTGCAATATTATATGAACTTGCGTATGAGTTTTTATGTTCTTAATGTTCATTGAGTATGTTATTAATAAATTAATCGAAAGATACTATTAGTATTTTACTCTGAATTAATCATGCTTATCTGTAATTAATCGTGTTTAACTTTCTCTCATATTTTCATATTGAATATATTTTTGGCATAGGTCGAAATGGATCGTGTTCGTCTAACGCGGGCTATTTTCTTCCTATACGCCATCGTTTGTGAAGCCGTTTTTGCACGTATTTGAATATTTTAATTGGAGGAAAAAACACGATCATGATCTTAGCCGACTTGATCGTGTTCTCCCACGTTTTCGAGCATTGTGTTGCTCTACGCGACCCATTTTCTAAATTTATTATTGATTTCTGAGAGGAACATGGTCGTGATCTTAGCCGACTCGATCGTGTTGTCTCTCATCTTTCGGAGCCGTGTTTTCTCCTGCCTAGAAGCGATCCATTTTCGGACGCGATGCAGGCCGTAGCACATTTATTTTCAGTCATTTTTAGGCGTTCACCTTTTCGGATGCAAGAATTTATATCTATCTGGTTTCGTAAATAGATTGTGGGTTGCTATTCATTCGAGAGAGACCTAACAATTTAGAATTGGATTTCAATACATTTTAACTTAAATTGATTTAGGATTAATGTGGTTCGCATCTTTCTAAGTTAATTTATAATTAAAATAGTTAGGTCATCCGAGAGGAGTCCTATAATATTAAATCAATCCTTCTGCCATCTAATATTCAGACATTTTAATTGATTAGATCCAAGAGATAAAAGTGGTAAAACAAAATTCTAACCCTAACCAACCTAACCAATTTATATAATTGAAGTTTTTTTTGAAAACCCTGATCTCACCTTTTATTTTATTTTATTTTATTTTCTTTTTCTTTTCTTTTCAAATGTTTTTTTTAAAAACTCCCATTTTCAAGTTTACAAATAAGATTTCAGATTTTAAACTTCTTTAGTACATGTGGGATTGACTACTCAATATTCACTCTTTTTATTACTTGTGATCACTACAGTTGCCGAGTTTTTTACGCGTGTGATTTTTTTCGCATCAACAAACTGTAGCGGGTATGCGGCGATTATAAAAGGAAAATGATGCCTACAAGGAGCCCCTATCCATGAACAAAATCTTAATTCTCTTTCTCTCCCCCTTTCACTAGTATCGGGGGCCTTACTGGTGATAATTTTTCGTTGATTTTTCAGTGGCTACTCCTCTCGGCACATCTTTTCATTGATTTTTTTTATTCCTTATCGTCTTCTACTATCGTCGCAGAGCCCTCTAAACCATTCACGATGCCCAATCGTCGTCGGATCTTCTTGAGCTTCCGTGTCCTGGTCATTGTCGTCACTGATCGTGGGAAGGCACCACAACCTCACAAGGCATTGTTGTATGTTTAATGAACTTCGCATGCATCCGTTGTTCATCTTCATACCTTCGGACTCACCGAACGACCATCGAATATGTCATCAGCGACCTCCCCTATTTCGCCGGTGAATGGTATGCACATAAGGAATCATATTTAATCTTAGCCATTGATTCTTTTCTTCCTCATTTGATCATGTCCATGGATAACATGATTAAATCTCAACCATTACATTATTACTACTTGATATAATTAGATTATATCCAAAACTTATGATTCATTTATCTAATTTAATCTGGACAGTAGATTTCATAGATTGTACTTGTGTAATCATGGTTGTTTGACACATACTAGATTAGATCTGAACCTTCATAACTCTTATTTAATATGAAATGTAGGAATCAAATTTCACATTGTGTTTTAATCTAGGCTGTCTATCCTGATATGTTATAAGATTTAATTTGTGCCATTGATCTGTATTTGTTTTCAATCTGAGTCGTTATAACCTTATTTGAATACAAATAGTAGAATTCATTTATCTGATCTAATGATAATCGTAGAATCATTTTTTTTTATATCTGCTTAATCCTGACCATTTATATATTATAGATTCAATCTAGTCCGTTATAACTCATGTTCTATATCAATCCTATGATCAAGCTCATTTAAATTGTTTTAATCCTCTATGTCCACTTTATTATGCTCAACAAAACCATTTAAATTTTTTTGGCCCATTATTTGATTCATCAGTCCGGCCCATTTGTTTTTTGAAGCCTGTTAGAATAACTTTTTCTATTATCAACATATTTATTTCAAATTAATTATAGAATTAGTTACAAACATTGTTGGTTGTTATTTTTATTTCATGATTAATCACTGTCATAATAGTTCTTGAATTTATGATATACTTATTTTCTTTGAGATTATATTTTTACTTTTAATTTTTTAATAAATACATAATTTGTATAGTTACTGAAATTTTCACTTTATTATATTGCCAGTAATTATTTTAAATTATATATATTAAACATATTTTTTCTGAAAATTATTTAAATATTTTGGCAGTTGATATTATTTTATTCATTATTGCCAAACATTTAATTATACTCCGGTTTTGCTAAAATGCATGTGTGTATGTATTGCACTCATATCTATCTCTGGAAAACACTGAACCTTTAGGGGATGTAAGTGATTGTTTCTTTATTTTCAGGTTAAAAATACAAATAATTCATAATTCAAAGAATATAAGTAAATTAACTTTTTTTTTTTTTTGATGAAATTGCCATCCACTTATATAGGACATATGTGTTGTCCAAATAAATAATCTCATTGATTATTTAGCATCTCTTGGTAGACAATCGTCGAGTGATCTTTTTTGGGAGGAGGCTTCACTTCTGGCCTCCTCAGTATTTTGTCAACATACTACTTAAATTTCAATAAATAATACAATTTCTTTTAAAAAAATCATTCTTATGAGTTGTATACATTTATAGTTATTGATTCCTCTATTATACGAAGGATTAAAAATATATGGGTGAGAAAAAGGATGTAGTTGTTGTTTGTGGTGATCGACGATATCTTTGCCGTAGAGTTGTCGCCAGGCTTTAGTGTTGATCACGCGCTGCTGTTTACGACTGTCAGCTCGCGCCTGCTAGGAACCTGGACAATGAATTACTAACATGAGTGCTACAAGGGCGATGTCGCGATGCAAATGGCCGGTGATAGAAACAAGAAGGAACAGTGACAAATTGAGCAGAGATGGCACAATAACTATCGGTAATGAAGGGGACAAACTTTGGCGGGTATGCGCCGATTATAAAAGGAAAAGGACGCCCTCAAGGAGCCCCTATCCGTCGAACAAAATCCTAATTCTCTTTCTCTCCCCTTTCACTAGTATCGGGGCCCTTGTTGGTGATAATTTTTTCCCGCTCTTGGTGGCTACTCCTCACGACATATCTTTGCGGTGATTTTGCCTAATCGTCGTTGGATCTTCCTAAGCTTTCGTGCCCTTGTCGTCGCCGATCGTGGGAAGGCACCACAACCTCACAAGGCATTGTTGAATGTTTAAGGGACTTCACATGCATCCGTTATTCATCTTTGTACCTTTGGACTCGCCGATCGACCATCAAATATGTATATGATGACCTCCCCTATTGCGCTGGTGAATGGTATGCACATGAGGAATCATATTTAATCGTAGTCGTTGATTTTTTCTTCCTCATTTGATCATATCCATAGATCACATGATTAAATCTTAACCATTAGATTATTACTTGATCTATTAATAATTAGATTATATCCGAATCGTAGGATTCATTTATCTGATTTAATCTGGATTGTATATTTCATATATTGTATATGTTTAATCATGGTCGTTTGATGCCTGCTAGGTTAGATTTGTACCATCATAAATTTTATTTAATCTGAAACATAGGAATCAAATTTCATATTGTGTTTTAATCTAGGCCGTCTATCATGATATGTTATAGGATTTAATTTGTGCCATTGATCTATATTAATTTTCAATTTGAGTCATTATAACCTTATTTGAATAAATCATAGAATTCATTTATCTGATCTAATCATAATTGTAGAATCATTTTGTTTATAGCTGCTTAATCCTGACCATTTATGTATTATAGATTCAATCTAGACCGTTATAACTCATATTCTATCAGAATCGTAGGATCAAGCTCATTTAAATTGTTTTAATCCTCTCTGTCCACTTTATTATGCTCAACAAAAACCATTTAAATTTTGGCCCATTTATCTGATTCATCAGTCCAGCCCATTTGTTTTTTTTAAGGCTGTTAGAATAATTTTTTTATTATCATCATATTTGTTTCAAATTAATTATAAAATTAGTTACAAAAAAGTGTTGTTTGTTATTTTTATTTCACGATTAATCACTATCGGAATAGTTATTAACTTATGATATTATTAGAATTTTTTATCGTTGTAATTAATTCCGAATACAATTTTTTTGGGTGCACATATGTACTAAGTTTATAGTGATCTTACGAATTATGTTTCATTAATCTTGAATTAAGTTGTATTAATTGTTTCTAAACTTATTTTCTTTGAGATTATATATTTGGTCTTAAATTTTTAATAAATACATAATTTGTACAGTTACTGAAATTTTCAGTTTATTATATTTTCTGTAATTATTTTAAATTATATATATTAAACAGATTTTTCTGAAAATTATTTAAATATGTTAGTAGTCGATATTATTTTTATTCATTATTGCCGAAACATTTAATTATATATATATATATATATGAAATAATTTTGGCCGAATTTTGAATTATATATATATTCCAAAATATTGTCCACAAAATTTTCAAAACTTACAAATATTCAAATTATTTTTGGTTTAATGTTTACGAAAAATATTTTCAATAATAGTATATTTCTTAGAATAATATAAAATTCATATATTTTTTATAAGTGACCTTGGACAGAAATATTAACACACACACACTTATATATATATATATATACCACGTGTCATATTCACAATTACACAACCCACTTCGCTCCACACCCTACCTTCCTTTTAAAAAAAGGTAAATAAACAATTAAATACAAAATATTTATTAAGAATTCTAGGTTAAGGAAAATATGACACATCCAAATTGTTATTATATCAGTAATATGTTAGATATTTTAAAATAATTATTATAAAGGAGTTCTAAGTCAAGTAAATGAAGAAAATTCTAAATTTAGAATTATTAAACAATCAAAGTAATTATGATAATAATAATAATATTGATAATAATAATATTATTATATATTAAAAATATCATTTATAAAATATTTTATTATATTTACACTAAAGTAAATTAGAATTATAATATTAAGTTAATATAGAATTAAAATATAAGATTAAATATTAATAATTTAAATGAAAAAGTAAAGTTAAAATAAAATAAAAAGGAAAAGAAAAAAGAACGAGAGGGTAGAAAGAATAATAGAGAAAAAAAATAAGAAAATGTCACGTCAACAACAAAAAATTGTAAAATAAAAAAAAAGACACGAAGAACCATCATATTGCAAGCAGGAACTTGGACCATCAGTATTGCAAGCAGGAACCACCATATTGCAAAATAAAAAAACGATTCGCATTTGATGAAACCTATTGGAACGAGTCTTGGATTATGAGTCTGATTCCGATCTCAAACGCAGTCTTTCAGAAAAAAAATGCTTAGGTTCCATATGAATTGAACTTGCAAACGAAAGTCTCACCAATTCAAAAAGTAGAAGAAAAAAAATTCCTTACGTATAAAACTAGGGTTGCTTAGCAACTTAGGCGAGAAAACGAAAAGCACCTTAGCACGCTCTTACTCGTGTGAAGGATTTTTTCTAAGATTGCACGAATTGAACCTGATAAAATCCTATGCCCTTCCGGGTGAAATAGCATACCTAAGCTTCACCACATCAGCATTGGATGGTGTTCTAGAAACATATAACTGCTCAATGAATTCCCAGTAATCCAAAATGATTCTTCAAGGCCTCCTCAAGGAATTTTTGTATTCAGACACTTCTAGTGTATTTTCTAATAGATAATTAGAGTTTCTTAAAGAAAATAAAAAAAGAAACATATAACTAATTTGATCAAAATTAATCTATTTGACAATTACTATCCTCTAAGAATTGCTTATTAATTGAATTGTATTGTCGAAAGAATCATGGTTGCATATTTTACTCGTGAACATGCATTTTGGTTGCTTAGTTTCAAAATTAAATTTATGCTGCCACAAAGAAAGATGCAAAGGCCAAAGAGAGATAAATTAAAGTAGAGAATTAATGTTTGTTTCATTGTGGTACCACAAGAAATAATTGGAAGGTGTTTCGTATACACAAGTGCTTGTATGGAATTTGTATATTATGCGTTTCTACGAGGAGATCTTTGAAAACAAAACAAAAAAAAAGGTGAAGAAATGACAAGGACAATTGTAAGAAAGGGACCTTTTTCTTTACTTTCGACGTGGAAGATGACCGACTGTTATAAAAGAATCTAACAACAACAAAGGATCAAATAAAGAAAAACAAAACAATATATATGGTTGACACCGAGATAGTTTAATATAAAATAATATAATATAATATATGTCGCATGAATCATAGTTGACATCTACGTTGAGAGATTTTAAGTATGTATCTTTTTGTCAGTATAAGGTAGTTGTTTTATAAGAACCTTTGTACAACCTGAAGTAGACAAATTAATTTAAAAATAGGGTGACTTTAATTAGAACTTATGTGTGGGGGGTCGTCGCGCATGCACTTGGAACCATACGTATATATATCGGTGTGATGATTGGATCTCGAGTTAAAGAAATAAAAATGTATATAAATTTTATCGATAAAAAAATTAGGTTTAAGACTTCTTGATGAATCATTATTGTGTTACACTTTTCTTCTCTTTGTATTCCAAACTTTAGAAAGTTAACTAACCAAGAAGAGGGTCGATCAAAAGCTAGCACACGCACTTGAGAGCTGCTGGCACTGTACATGCTTCGATCAAGCAGGATCCATATGGTGGCTGTCATCTTCCACAAAGTGAACGCATGCAATGATGCAAATATGGCATGTTCTTATGTCCTCCTCCTCCAGTTCATCCCAACATATTATTGTTAGTCTCAATTCAGATTAAAGAACATAAATATTGCATAAAGTATGAATGAATATAGAAGTGGACACGAGTGGAGTCAAATAAGATCAACGTTTAAATAGGTCAAGTTTATTTAAAATATTTAGTAAACGAGTTAGATCAAAGGTAGACTTATAAATTAAATTTGATCCGACTTATTTATTAAATTTAAGAAGTCTACCCTAACTTAATAGTTTATTAAGTCATATTCATCAGTTAACAAATATATATATATATATATATTAAATTATATTTATAATATGAAAAAATATTGTGCACTTTAGCATTTACATATCTAATGCATTAAAATTAATAATAATTTTGAATAAAAGTAACTTATTATAGCTCTTTCGACATCACATTTGATTTTTTTGAATCAAAATTACTAATAATTTTGACTCATATGCTAAATATTTTTTAAAATTTATAATATATTAATTATATAAGTTGACCTTATAAGTTAACAGGTCTAATATAGACGAGTCAAACATATTTAAATAATTGAGCCTGATTTATTTATTTAAAAGGTGAGTCGAGCAAGACTTAAAATATGCTAAGCCACGAATCACTCATGAATAATCTGTCTTATTTTCAATCCTAAATAAATAGTAAACTAAAAGATATGAAAAACATAATTAAAGGGAATACGAATATAGCTAAAACACGGACGGCCGAGTACGTAAGTTTCATGTTTATAAGTTCATAACTTCATCCTACACATTTTGGGGTAAATGTTTTTCATGATTATAATGTTACTTTATTCTATTGAATAAGAATAAAAATATCCACAGCTAATACGATGAAGTGATAATAGTATTTTTTTGAAGCGACGATAAAAGTTTGTAAGTGATAATAGTGCATACTTTAGCAAAGTATGACTATCTTAAACAAGTTGGTTGCCTAAGATGGATAACAAGTTTTTGAGTCCTAACTCGACAGAATCTGATACACGGCAGGGACAAACTCACAAACTCACGAATAAAAAATTAAGACAGATTAAAATATATATAAATAAATTATAAAAAAATAGAAGGAGTCAAGATTTAAACTTTAAATCTCAAAACGCTAATCAAAATCATATACACACTAAACTAACTAGATAATAATACTATTTTATTAATATTTATTTTATTTATTAACTATAATTACTAATTATATATATGTATATATATTTTATATATCATAAAGTTGGGGATCGAGGCCCCCACATGATATATGTGGTCCGCCCCTATACGTTAGTTTGAATTCATGAAGTCATTTGTCTTAGGCAAGAATTTTCACATTTTTCACCGGTTTCGACCATCAACCAACTCTGGCAAGTGTTAGAAACTTCGAAAAATGATGAGTTTTAATATATCTAATTTGCTTTAAAAAATATGATATAAATGTCATGCACGATTGTATTCTTTTCTTTCAAATATTCTCAACTATAGTAATTTTCTTATCCTGAAGTTTTAAAATTTTCTTTAAATCTTTTTTTTTTACATTTTTTCACTCAACATTCTCCGTGAGCAACCATTATTTTCGATTAGTTTTATCATTTCATGACGAAAACTCTTTTTCTCTCTCCCACTCTCGAACTCGTCTTGCACCACGATAATGGAAGAAAGAGACAAATTCACCCACTACAGCAAAAAAAATATTTAGGGACTTTTGAAGACAAATTGTATTTTGATCCCTAAAAACATTTATTATGGACCAATTAAAAATTAGTTCCAAATTTCTCATATTTTTCAGAATCAAAATTCGAGTGGTGCTATGGCATCGGTGACTAATAGTCTTGAACAAAGTTTGGCATTTAGGATCAATTGTTATATAGATCCTTAAATTAGCTTATAGGGACCGAATTGGATGGTCTCTACCAGATGTTAGCTTTAAAGCTAATATATTCATATCAATGATTCAATCCTTATCCATCATTTGATCATAATGATTTAGATATGATGTGCATTATAATTGTAACCCAAAATAAAATAACTCAATTCTATGTACCAAAAAATCTCCAACTAATAGCTTTTCTTCATTCTTTAAGCAATGAACTTATATCAATGATCTTCACCGATGTGCCATCACATATCGATCCATTAACAATTATCATAGGTCCATCAAAATCCTGATAGAGGACCTCCGCTGTTCCCTTCTTCTTCATGCATCACCGACGATGTTCGTCGATGATTAGTAGGTGGCCAACAGATTTCTTCCTCCAAGATTTGAGTGATTCCATACGAAGTGAACTTAAAAAAAAAGTCTCTCCAATTCTTTTCAACTTAAAAAGTAGAAGAATAAAAACAATTCTTTTCATATAGGACTTGATTTTCTTAACAACCCGAGCGAGAAAATGAAAAGCTCCTTAACATATTCTAGCTTGCACGAAGGAATTTTTCTAAGATTATATGAAATTAACTCGACAAAATCCTAAGATTGTTCCAGGTGAAACAACACGCCTAGGCTTTGCCACATCACATCATCAGATGGTGTTCTAGAAACATATAACTAATTTGATCAAAACTAGTCCATCTGACAATATCCTCTAAGAATTGCTTACTAATTGAATCATATTGTCGAAAGAATCGTGGTTGTATATTTTACTCGTGAACATGCATTTTGGTTGCTTAGTTTGAAAACTAAATTTATGCTGCCTGAAAGAAAGATGCCAAGGCCAAAGAGAGATAAATTGAAGTAGAGAATGTTTGTTTCATTGTGGTATCACAAGCAATAATCGAAAGGTATTTCATATACACATGTGCATATATGGAATTAATATATTATGTGTTTTTATGAGGAGATTTTTGAAAACAAAAAAAAGGTGAAGAAATGACAAGGACAGTTGTGACAGAGGGACTTTTTTTTATTTTAATGTGGAAAAGGACAGTTTGTTATAAAAGATTTGGACAACAACAAAAGATCAAATGAAGTAAAACAAATAATTGATAATGTCAGCCATATATATATGTGTGTGGCTTACATCGATATAGTTTAATATAATATATGTCGCATGAATCATAGTTGACATTGATGTTGAGGGAGTTTTAGTATATATCTTTTTATCAGTATAAGGTAGTTGTTTCTTTATATGATTTGAATTTAGACAAATTAATTTAAAATGTGTGTGTGTGAGTGTTAAGATATGGAACTCGATCTCACACCTTGAGGGGATCATTAAGTGATATATATTACTTACAATTCTATGGAAGGCATGCACTTTTGTCCTTTAAAATTCAATCATGCATCTTGATAGGGAATTCATACTCATCATTGAAATCTTTTTCTCCATTCTAAAATACTAATTAAAGATCTTGACGTGTTTCAGAGCTGCAAATTTATCAACCACAAAGGGAGAAATTACCAAAAACTTTGTTTTCTAATAGCCACCATATTTATATCTGGTTTCTAACATTTGCCAACTTGTTAAAGCCCGTTCTTATATTTTGGCCATCCAATAATTAACGGGACAACTTCTGGTTAATTGGCTGCTTTGTCGGATGGACGAGCCCACCACAAATGACACCTAGAAATATGACACCATTCAACTTAGTTCAACTTATAACGGATAGTGTCCATGAGATCGAATTTAAAAAAGCTATAACGAGAGAGAGAGAGAGAGAGAGAGAGAGAGATTCATAAAAAAATAGAATTACGTTGCTCACGAAGAAAATTAAGTGAAAATTACTAATAAAAATTTTTAAAAATAATTTGATGACTCAAATGAAAGAATAATTTGTGGGAGAAAGAATAATTTGATGTGAAATTCGAGAACACGAATAGAAGATCACAAATAGAAATTTTAAAAAAATAGAGAACATACACAGATTTACTTAAGTTCATCCTTAAATTAGGATTACGTCTTGCAAAGATATTTCACTATTATTATTTTTCGTTACAACTACTCTACATCACGTCTAAAATATGAGCAATATATATATATATATGAGTTTAAAACCCTAATAAATAAAAAATCTCTTAATCCATATCAGACGGGTCAGCTTAAATAAAAGCTCAAACTCCATCGGAAGGTGGTGCCTCTGAAACCTCCCTTTCCATGCGTACGGATCAAATATCGTTGGATAATACTCCAGTTCTTCTAAGCTTACGTGGACGTACTCAACGTGAGAAACAAGAGACTCTGAAATATTCACCAACTTCAACATAATTTTCTTGAATTGAAAGGAGAAATTAGATTGGTTAGACGAAAGAAATTCGATTATAACCGGCTCATTCATCGTGCGTGTTTGATAACATGTCATAGATTCTCTTTACTTGACTAATTTGATGACACAAATGAAAGTCTCACCAATTCAAAAAGTAATAGAAAATAAATTCATTTAATATAGAACCAGGCTTGTTTAGCAACTCAAACGCGAAAATAAAAATCATCTTAGCACACTTTAGCTTGTGCGAAGAAACTTTTATAAGATTTCATGAATCGAACTCGAGAAAACATTAAGTCGTTTCGAAAGAAATAACATGCCCTAGACTTCGCCACATCAATATCGAATAGTTTCTAAAAACATACAATTATTTAATCAAAATTAATCCGTTTGACAATTAATATCCTCAAAGAATTGCTTACTAACTGAATCATATTGTCGAAAAAACGTTGGTTGTATATTTTACTCGTGAACATGCATTTTGGTTGCTTAGTTTAAAAACTAAATATATGCCGCCAGAAAGAAATATGCCAAGGCCAAAGCGAGGTAAATTAAAGTAGAGAATGTTTGTTTCATTGTGGTACCACAAGCAATAATCGAAAGGTGTTTCGTATACACATGTGCGCCTATGGAATTTGTATATATGCGTTTCTATGATGAGATATTTGAAAAAAAAAAGTGAAGAAATGACAAGGACAGTTGTAAGAAAGGGATCTTTTCTTTATTTTCGATGTGGAAAATGACCGTTTTCATAAATAAAAGAATCTAACAATAATAAAAGATCAAATGAAGAAAAACAAAATAATTGATCTGTATACATTGATATAATATATATATATATATATATATATATGGTTGACATCGAGATAATATAATATAATATATGTCGCATGAATCATAGTTGACATCGATGTTGAGAAACTTTAAGTATCTTTTTGTCGGTCTAAGGTAGTTGTTTTATAATAATTAATCTTTATATAATCTGAAATTGAATAAATTTGTTTAAAAATGGGGCGACTTTAATTAGACTTATGTGTGGGGTCGTCTTGCGCTCACTTGGAACCAATGTTATTGAGACCGAACCGGAGAGCGACCCGGTGAAGGCTCCAGTTCAGATTAAATTGATAAGATCGATCAGACAAGATAATAATAAAATAATATAATTTAATAAAATATATTAAATCAAACTACTTACTAACATGTATTAATAAGTTATAACCAAAATTATAATAATAAAATATGATCAACTTAAGTTATTTATAACTAAATTTAATTTATTATATTTTTTATTAATTTTAAATTTTTTTTATTGTCATAATATTATCATAAACTCATAATATCTATTAAGATTTTTAATATAATTATATTCATGATTTATAGTATATTAAATAATATAATAAATATAATATAATTAAATCAAATCATTTATAATTAGGTTAAGTATTAGGAAAAAGAATAAAAATTGTGTATAAAATTATTTGTATAAGTAATCTTGAGATAATAAAAACATATCAACATAATCTCACATGAGTTACATCAAGAAATAATGGCAAAGTAGTAAATATTAAATATACGAGGATCAATGAGATTAAGTATAATATTATAAGTGATTAAAAAAATATTTATTTTTTAATAATTTCGATCGGTTCAATCAAATTTGATCGGTTCATTCCGATTTTAGCCGGTTCATTCCGATGTTAACCAGTTCTATCCGATTTGAATCGGTCCAACCCGATCTGAATTTAATATCAGTTTAAGAGTTTAAGCCGTTCTTATCATCGGTTGACAATCTGACCTCACAACACTGCTTGAAACCATGCATACTGGTGTGATGATTGGATCTCAAATTAAAACTTAAAAAGAAATAAAAATGTATACAAAATTTTATCGATAAAAATAAATTTAAGTGTATTTAATTATTACAAAAAGATGTTCGACATTAATTTTTATTAAATAAAAAAATAATAAAATAATTATCTATGTGTATTTTCGTATTCTTTTTTCTCTTTTATTATTTTATAATTACAACATATTTAAAAAAAATAAAATATTTTTACGTTGAAAAAAAAGAAACTATTGTAAAATATTTTAAAAAAATATATCTTACTATAACTTTTTAAACTATTAAAAAACGTATAAAGTTCTCACACACGTCCTAAGACTTTTTGAGAAATCATTATTGTGTTACACTTTTCTTCTCTTTGGATTCCAACCTTTAGAAAGCTAACCAAGATCAAAAGCTAGCACACACATTTGAGAGCCGACGGCTGGCACTGTGCATGCTTCGATCCAGGATGCAAAGAGGGCCACGTCTCGGTGAAGATTTGGAGATCAGTTGGAGGAGATTTGTGGCCAAATGGTGGCTGTCATCTTCCACAAAGTGAGCGCATGCAATATGGAAATGTGGCATGTCCTTGTGTCCTCCTCTTGCAGCTCATCCCAACATATTATTCTTAGTCGATCCTAATTCAGATTAAAGAATATAAACGTTGCATTAATGTATGAATGGAATAGTAAACTAAAAGATAAGAAAAAAAAATTAAATGGGATACTAATATATATACAAGTATAACATGGACGACCGAGTACGTATTTTTCATGATCATAAGTTCATAACTTCACCCTTTACAGTTTGGGGTAAATACTTTTCATGACTATAATGTTACTTTATTCTATTAAATAAGAGTAAAAAAATAATAGTATTTTTTTGAAGCGACGATACAAAATTGTAAGTTGGAGTATTATGGAATGTTATCAAGTTTGGCCTCATTCTTTCAATTATATTATTCAATTATATAACGCATTGTTAATTATTTTAATAAAAAAATGGCTCCTATAAGTCTATAACGCATTGTTAATTATTTTTCCTTTCAATTATATTATTCAAATAATTTTTTTTTCACTTCCATTGCCTTTGTGTCTAATTTCCTTTCTCTATCATGAGCCAACCAGTTTGATTGCAATTATTCTCACGTGATTAAGCACGCGTGTTTTAGTCTATAAAAAAGGGATGATGCCGGATATTATTTAGTTCTAATTTGCAGGTGGAGCGAGTGACCTGCAATTATAAGGTATATTGCAGGAAGCTCCACGATCGCCAACTTGAAGCTCGAGATAAGGTGGCAATGGCGGATGGCGAAGAGCGTGGGCAAGTGGCCGAGGAGTACGCCATGGATGGTTCCGTGGACCTCAAAGGGAACCCCGTGCTCAGGTCCAACACCGGAGGATGGACTGCCTGCTCCTTTGTTGTTGGTAATTTATTCTAAATACATATGATATTGATTCTATATATGTAATATGGAGGCAATCCCTAGTCCATATTTCTGTCACTGTGCATTATTTTCTTTCTTTCTTTCTAGCTGGTAGGTAGTGTAGAGACGTGTGATCCTGAATTGTGTTAGTTGTTGTTGTTATAGTCACTCTGCAGGGAATTAGGGCATAGAATCAACTGCATGTTAGAAGGGGTCGAAGAAATAAAAATATGATCAACAGTTGGAGATGGGGGACTAATTAAGTTATATAAGATTGGATCACAAAAAGTAACTTTTGGAAGAGATTTACTTGAAAATGAATGAATCAGTGCCTATTGAACTTCTTTATATTAGTGTACTTTTTTTGTAGGAGAAAAAAAAATAAAGATGAAAGAAGAAAACTGATATGTTTTTAATTATATATATATTTATATATATATATAACGTACAAAATTATATTCTGATAGAGAATTAACTTTTATATTAAAAAATAAACCAATAGAAAAGAAAATTGGGAATCAAACCATAAATGATGTTTTACTTAAATGATTAATTAAGTGCATACATAGAGAGAAAATGGGAAGAAAAGAAAATTGATCGAAGAAACTAATATTTAAATACAATATATATATATATATATATATTATTTAATTACCTAACCATTTATAGGAAAAAGTCGAATACATATTATAAATGTGTCATATATAATTAGTAAAGATGAGCATAGTTAGGTTTGGACCGGGAATGATATTATTCCGATGCCTACTATTTTTTTGTCAAGAAAGAGAATACAAGTCGATCCCATCTTCTTTAGGATCGGGACCGAAATATCCAATTTGTATCAGATCGGAATATTTTTATTGTCTCAAATCATGTTTCTTAAATTATTAAAATATAAAAAAATATTATAATATAATTAAATTATATGTATCAAACTTCAGACGTACATTTATGTTACTAAATAAAACAAGTTAATGTTACCTTAATCAAATAATTGAATATACTTATCAAAATATAATAATTGAATATTATTTTTTATTATAATAGAATATCAGATTGGATTAATCAGATATTTAATATAATAACATGATTTTAGTCCGAGCTAAATTGAGTTTTTTGGATATTAATTCGATCTTGATTCGGATGATTGGATAGTAATAGATTTGAAAAAAAGCTTGAAAAATTAGATCGGTTCGAATCAGGACAGTCGAGTTTTTTCTGTTCTATAATTACCCTTAAATATTAGTAATTAAAAATATTTAAAGTGGGGAGTAATGGACATGTTTGCATGGTTCCATCCGTGGGTAGTCAAATGTTTACTTTGATGCAAGTATGGTAATATTTTGTTTCTACCTAACATTCTAAAGACTGAACAAAACTTATTAGCTTTATTTTCCAAAGAGAAATTTATTTTAGTTAATTAGATGATTGAAGATTTCTTTTTTAAGAAAAAGAACATAAAGCACACATGTTCATGCATGGATATACGCAGTGTACGAGGTGTTCGAGAGGACTGCATATTATGGGATATTATCAAATTTGGTATTATATTTGACCTATAAGTTGCACCAAGGCACCGTGAACGCGGCCAATAATGTGACCAATTGGGTTGGCACCGTCTTCTTAATGCCTATTTTAGGGGCATATATCGCTGATGCTCATCTTGGCAGATATTGGACCTTCGCAATTGGAGCTGCAATCTACATTTCTGTAAGTCATTAAATTGATTATTATTCCATAATAATTCACTCGCAAGCAAAGAAAGAAAGAAAAAAAAATATGAATATGACCTCCCATACCACATGTTGATTAAAGTTTTCACGTGGACCATCAAGTATGAGGTCCTAAAGCATTAGGATATAGTTGACCTAACTAAATTGAGGAATTTGGTTTCATGTGGGGATGTCGAAAATAAACTGATTGCAGGATCAATGTTTTTAAAAAAAATCGTAACCTAAGCATAAATTTCTATTTTTGATGATCATTTTTTATGTTCAATCCAAAAAACTAAATTGGAAAGTTCAACTGGTCCAACCGGTTTGATCCAATTTCTATTCATGCAGTCATATGTGCAGGGACCATATTCTTGGTGGAAGCTCGAATCCAATTCCATGTTATCTGAATTTCTGAAATTTTGATTTGGTGGCCTGTTTTCAGCATGTCAATGTCTCTGGACCAAAAATAATTATTTGAGCCACCTTCTTCCCAAATTATTTGAGTGACCTGTCTGCACTTCGACTCTTGGCCTTTGACAGAAACATTTGCATAGGAATATGTCATCCAGATATTTTGTCCAATTAAGCATTTGCATTGGATGCATTGGATGTAGCAGCAATTAATTAGTGGTGTCATTATCTTTTAATTACCAATATACTATCATGTCATTATACTTACATGAAATAACTAATTATATCATATTAAATAATTAAAAAGAATCTGATATTAAAGTGATTGTAATCGTAATGATATAATGAAATGGTTATCTTATTTATACTTTTGCAAATTGTTTATTTGTGGCATGTCATTTGTAATTGTTGTTATCCTTGAATTATTATACACTGTACTTAAAATTATGAAAAAAAAAATTAAGGAAAAAAAGAATCTACGGCTGTAGCGAAGTTCCTTACGGTACGAAATCTTGTAAATAATGTTTACAGTTTTATGATGTACTCTCTTCTTCTTGATAGTGAAAATTTTATGGTGGCAGCCTCCTTTGCCCGTGGATGTTTTCCTCTTGTTCACATTGATCAAGAGGGTTTTACCACGTAAACAATTTATGTGTCAATATTTTTTCTCATTTTAATTCGTTATTTTGATTCTCGGTTGATCCCTCGCCCTATATCCCTAACAAATTATTAGTATTGATAATAAGAGAAAGAATTTATACATCTTCACTATCATTTATTTTGTTATACAAGGAACCAATGTTAAAATTCTTATTAAGTTTTTTCTGCATTTAATTGCTCACTTTACAAATTAGTTTAAATTATATATATATATATATATATATATATTGACATATATGAGTACAAATATATTGTAGACCTCACGATTCAACAGTAAATTCTGTTCCTTTTTCATAGGGAATGTGCTTGTTAACGTTGGCGGTCTCTATCTCACCACTCAAGCCGGCGTCCTGCAACCAAAAGAACTGTGATCCGGCCACAACTCTTCAAATTGGCATCTTCTTTGGAGCACTTTACATAGTTGCTCTAGCCAATGGCCTGACCAAGCCAAACATCTCAACCATCGGAGCCGACCAGTTCGACGAGTTCGATCCGAAGGAGAAGATGCACAAACTCTCCTTCTTCAACTGGTGGATGTTCATCATTTTCATTGGCACCCTCTTTGCCCAGACAATTCTGGTCTACATTCAGGACAACGTCGGTTGGACCTTGGGTTATGGACTCTCCACGCTCGGTCTGGTGATCGCAGTATTGATTTTCCTTAGCAGCACCAGGTATTACAGGCACCGGATACCACAAGGAAGTCCATTAATCAAGATGACAAGGGTCATTGTGGTTGCAGTGAAGAAGTGGAGAATTCCTGCTCCCAAGGAACCAAAGGAGCTGCATGAACATGATTCAGAGGATTATGCTAACAATGGAAAGTTCAAAATAGAGTCCACTGATTCTATAAGGTTGGTAATGTTTGTAAGCCTCGTAGTGTTTGTATGAGCTCTAGTACGTGTACTTTAGTTTATATATTGATGTGTTCGGTCAGGTTCTTGAACAAAGCAGCAGTGAGGAATGGCTCAAACTCTATATGGTCACTGTGCACAGTGACAGAAGTAGAAGAAACGAAGCGGATGCTGCGATTCATACCAATCTTGTTCACCATGTTCATCCCTTGCACAGTGATTGCTCAGGCCAGCACCCTCTTCATCAAGCAAGGCACCACATTGCACCGCCACATGGGACCGCACTTCCAGATTCCCCCGGCGAGCTTGGGGGCATTCATCACCTTGTCCATGCTCGCCTCGGTTGTTCTCTACGATCGCTATTTCGTCAAGATCATGCGTCGTTGGACTAAGAATCCTAGGGGAATAACACTGCTTCAGAGAATAGGAATCGGGTTACTTCTCCATGTTATAATAATGTTGGTTGCGTCGGTTATAGAGAGGAGGAGGTTGAGCATAGCAAGAGCTCATGGACTGGATAAGACTAGTGGCCTCGTGCCACTTAGTATCTTCACGTTGCTTCCTCAGTTCACGCTCATGGGCATATCCGACGCCTTCGCGGTCGTCGGACGGATCGAGTTCTTCTACGACCAAGCTCCGGAGAGCATGAAGAGCCTCGGGGCTTCTTATGATCTTACAGCTTATGGCGTCGGAAACTTCGTTAGTAGCTTGCTCCTGAAGCTAGTTTCTCGTGTCACTAATGCAAGGGGCAAAGGGTGGATACTTAACAACCTGAATGCCTCACATCTTGATTACTATTATGCATTGCTTGCCATCCTTAGCGCCATAAACCTTGGAGTCTTCTTGTTGTTGGCGAGGGTTTACTCATATAAGACAGAACTATGTGAATCTAAGGATGTGTTGAAGGAAGAAGAAGATGGACAAAGCATACTCCAAATGAGCCAAAGGATTGAACCCTACATATGAAAAAAATAGATAAATTGTATAAGAAGTTTTTTGAAGTATAGGTTCGTATATGTGACATTCTTATACTCTTGGTATATTGACTTTAAGTAACATCACATGTGAAATAATGCTAGGAGTTGTAACTTGTAACAATGTATTTATGTAGAATAGTTGTAAGTTGTAATTGTATTTTTGTATGAAAACTTCATTTAGTGTGACATGCATGTAAAATCTTCCATTTTAGAAGTATAATTAGCATTAAGAGTTTACTCAACTGGTAATTGAGTTATTGGTAAGAGAAGAAAGAACTACTAGGCAAAGTTGAAATCTCAATCTAAAAAATATTGGATATTGGAGAGTGGGGATTAAATATTGGAGGGAGGAAATACTTTTGACTACTTTCACTCTTGGGAAAGTGGGGATTGGATGTTGATGGGAGGAAATCTCACACACCCCATAGTTATCATTTATAGCTTTATGTTTCCAAATTTATGGATTATAAGAAATGATATTCATTTCATATCTATTTGGACCACCACTGACACTGTTTTGGAGAGAGAGCATTCGCACACTGCAAGAAACGTGATGACCTCCACCGTCCTGAGGCCTCCCGGTTGAAGCCTCCATCCTCATTTGAGTTCATATTGAATTTTAATGGTTCCTTTACGAAAACAATTGAGGTTGGGTGCAGGATATTTTATTAGATTAACTAATTGATCTTTCTTTTCTTTGCGACGAGAACAATATAGAAGAGATTTCATTCTGCACTTAAATTATAGGCATGCAGTTTACTATGTGGCATCATAATACCCAAGGAAATGAGCATCATAAGTCTGCTCTTTGAATCAGATTCTTTACGCTCGTTCGAATTATAAAAAGGGAATATAGCTATCCATGAAGAATTAACAATATCATGGTAAATATTTGAAATATCACTCAATATTTTGTAACTTTTATTGTTAGATACATCTTAGACAACTTAATTAATTAGGCAGTGGATACATTGAGAAGCTTGGGCGACGCTCAACTTCAATTCTTTTGTGGCAGGGGGATATCTCCTTCATTTTTCGCATCAAAGTCTTCAAGCTTTTAGTTAATCTTGTTTTGAATTAAAAAATCTCAAAAGTATTAGTGTGAGAGGTATTAGTCATGTACTAGTACTTCTAAATATCAATTTAAACAGTTAAAGAACTAGAAAGATTCACTGAAGATATTGTTAACAAAATTTTATTCAATACACCTAATTTGGAATGCTTGCTCTTTGTAATTTATAATTCATGAAATCTCAGCTCGAGATCAGCCTTTCTCAAGATCCATCTTAACTACCCAACATATTATCTTTTCTCTCTTTTTCCTGTTCATTGCCTCATTAGTTGACTTGTCCTACAACAACATTACGTGCCTACAATGACTTGCGTTTGTTGATGGACAACTTGAGAAAAGGAGAAAGATAACACTAGGGACTATGTGGGCTTATATTTGACAGACCTGTTACGGTTTTGTGCTTGATATTTCGAAGTTCAAACAATATGAAAAATATTTTTGGGTTGATCACAAAAAAAATTATAAAGAAAAATTGACTTTTTTTTGCATCAAATGGTTATTTGGATAAATTATATTAGTAATTAAAGTAAAATTGAACTCAGAATATTTGGAGTGTTTTCTTTCAGTTATTTTTGGAGTTCTCATTTTGAACAAAGAAAAAAAAATTGCACAATGCAGAATAAGTTTGGCGCACAATTCCGGATGGACATGGATCCATTGAAATTGATATGAGACTTTTTTTAAGGCACTTTTGGCCTTTAAAATTCAATCATGCATCTTGATATGTGAATTGCTAGATATGCGTCATACTCATCATAGAAATATTTTTTTTCCGCGCATCTGTTCCAAAATACTGATTAAGTCTTGATGTGCTTCATATCAACAAATTTATCAACTACCAAGGGAGAAACCAAAAACTTTGTTTTGTGATAGCCACAATATTTATATTTGGGTTCTAATTTTGCCACCTTCTTAAAAACCATTTTTATATGTTAGGCTATCAAATCATTAACGGGACAACTTCGCTTAATTGGTTGAGCTCACACAAATGTCACCTAGAAATATGACACCATTAAACTTGGTTCAACTTATATCGGATAGTGTCCATAAGATCGAATCTTAATAACATTATTGAAAAATATGTCATCTTCTCATTTAATAGAATTGAATATTAAAGTTAATACACACACACACATATATATATATATATATATATATATATCGTGAGTTTAATGAGTAAATTTGAAAGCAACACATGCACGTACTTGGAATTTTAACTTGGAGTAGATTTCCAAAACAAAGAAATCATATGTATAATCAGTATTTCCTATTACATTGAAACGAACGCTTAGCCAGTCATCTTGTTGTTGGATTTATTAACATTTTTATCTAAACATAGATTTAATGGAGTACATATAAGGCATATTTTATAAAAGTATGACTACCTTAAACAAGTTGGTTGTCTAAAAAAAAGGATAGCAAGTTTAAGTTCAAGTCCTAAGTCCATATATAAAATCTCACACCGGTTTTGATTGATGGCCAGAATTTTCACATTTCGCTCTTGCACGAGCACCAACCAAACTAGACAAGTGTTAGAAACTTAGAACAATGATGAGTTTTAATATATCTACTTTGCTTAAAAAAAATAAGATTATTTTCTTTTACACTCCTCAAGTACATTTTTGCAATTAATTTTGAATTATAAATCTACAATTTTCAATTCTTAAATTTATTTACATTTAAAAAAAAGATCCTTCCGTCAATCAGTATTAAATTTTCTATTAAATTCAATTTTTAAAATTTATTAGATTATTTTTTATCCTTAAAGTTTATATGAGTTTTAGTTTATTTTTTCTATTATCTTGGGACAAACCCTAGATGAGTTATTCTCGATTGGTTCCCACTTAAACATTTGATTTAAGCTTCAGCAATCTTCGACATCTTCCATAATGGTGAACTCCAATAATATATTCTTAACTGAGGATTAAAATGTAATTTAATACATTAAAAGAATGGATTTAACAGAAAACTTAACGTTGACTTATGGAAGGACTTTTTTGTCAAATGTGAATAAATTTAGGGATCTAAAATTATAAGTGTGTAATTCGGGATTAGTTATGAAAATAAACTATATTTTGAAGGGTGCAAAAGGATTTTTTTTAGGTGTCTCAAATTTTGTGATAAAATTAATTACTGATTGAATACGCAATGCCCATGGCTAATAGCTCAAATCCTTAAATAATCCTAAAAAATATGATATACGTACGATAGCATTATTTTCTTTCAAATCTCCTCAACTATAGTGAATTTTTTACCCTAAAATTTAAAATTTCTTCGCATTTTTCACTTAACTTTCTCCGTGATTTTTTATTATTTTTTCATTTCATGACAAAACTCTATTTCTCTCTCCCAAGAATGGAAGCGGAGAGGCATTTTTCAACCATGGCGAGCTGTAATGAGAGAGTGAGAGAGATAAGATTTCGTCATAAAAAAATTAAAATTAGGTTGCTCACGAAAAAATTTAAGTGAAAAAACTATTAATTAGGTGTACAATCCGAAAATTTGAAAATTTAGGATTAGACATAGAAAATTCATAATTCATGATATGTAAAGTAAATTGGACATGTGCATCGGATGATGTGCTAGAAACAGATAACTAATTTGATCAAAATTAAACCATCCGACAATATCCTCTAAGAATTACTTACTAATTGAATAATCTTGTCTTAAGAATCGTGGTTGTATATTTTACTCGTGAATATGCATTTTAGTTGCGTAGTTTCAAAACTAAATGTATGCTGCCAGAAAGAAAGATGTCAAAGCCAAAGAGAGATGAATTAAAGAATATAATATAATCAGCATATATTGACAATATATATATATATGGTTGACATCGATATAATTTAATATAATATAATTAAGGGCGGAGCTAGATAAGCTATTGAAGAGATATATTTTAAATTAATATCATCATAAAAAATTTAAAATAGTATGACAACTAATATAAAGAATATTCAAATGTGTAGATGACAAACAAACATTTACTTTAATAATTAATTTTAACAAAATTTTATCTTTTAAAATTTATCGAGAATGATATCGTTAGTGATAATATAAAATATCTTTCTTAATGTATGTTACCAAATGATCATTCATCTTTTGATCATCTATTCGATTATACAATTTAATCTTCGCAATATTCAACGCAGAAAAAGTCCTTACATTGATTAGTCACCTAAAAGATTCGAACTAAAGACTTAAACTTCAAAATTAGCATTACTAACCAAATATTAATCTTTAATACATGAACAACACCATTAATTAAAAAAATTTAACTTTCAAGACATGCCAGTGCAACCCCTCCATCTGCCTATAAATATAATATAATATATGTCGCATGAATCATAGTTGACATCAATGTTGAGGAATTTTAAGTATGTATCTTTTTATCAGTATAAGGTAATTGTTTTATATATAAGAACCTTTATATAATTTGAAATCAGAGATTAATTTAAAAATGGGGTGGGGTGACTTTAAGTAGACTTGTGTATGGGGGTCATCGCGCGGCACTTTGAACCATATCGGTGTGATGATTGGATCTCGAGCTAGAACTTAAAAGAAATAAAGAAGTATATAAACTTTATTGACAAAAATCAATTTTATTGTTTACACATTTCTCCTCTTTCCATTAATCCAACCTATAGAAAGTTAACCAAAAGAGGGTTGATCAAAAGCTAGACACCCATTAATTATATTTGATTGGCACAATTGACATCTCGCCAATTTGTCATCTCATGAACGATAAAAAGTTAGTAATCTCGAATTTAATTTTTGAAAATCTTAAATTAAATAAGTTATTATCTTTCTATTTTTATTTATATATTAAATTAATTAAGTACTAATAATTTTGAGTGAGTCATAGACGTTAATGGGAAGAAAAGCTAGCACACATTTGAGAGCGAGCGGCTGGCACTCTGCATCATTCGATCCAGAATCCAAAGAGGGCGGCGTCTCGCTGAAGTTTTCGAGCGGCGGAGGGCATTTGAGACCACGCATCAAGAAGGGGCCAAGTGGTGGCTGTTATCTCCCACAAAGTGATTTTGTCTTATCTCAGATTAAAGAATATCTTACACTCTCTGACAAGTAATAAGAGATATTTTTTTAGATTGCCATCAATTCTCTCTAATTTATGTGACGCTAATGACTGTACAAGAGAAGGTCATCTCTTCTTCCTTAGGATGTGATATAATATATCTAGGGTTAAGTTGTTGTCACACCACGAGCAGTACAACCTCTCTAATTCTAGGAGACACGATGTCCAAACCTCCAGACCCTCCCCCTCTTCCACCTCTTCTACCTCTTCCTCAGCATCCGCCTCCCCCAAATCCCTTACTCCCTTCAACATCTGCTCATCCCATCTCACACGAAGGAGGCAAGAGATGGTCGGATATTGTTCGCCAACGCCGACCCTTTCCGGCAGCTCCTCCTCAAATCTCCAGACAATGCTTACAGGCTATACAGGAAGCATCCGTGGACGAGGTTGTCATCCAAGAAGAGGACATTGCACAAAGAGTGAAGGATCTACAATCTTGCCTTATGAGAAGGTTCTTGGGGAATGAAGAAGCAGTTGAAAAGCTCAGATCATACCTCTCGATGCTCTGGAATCTGTCATCTCCCCTCAAGATCGTGGAGCTAGGGAACCACTACTTGCTATACAGGTTTGATGATGAAGTCGATAGGTTAAACACCCTCACCAAAAGTCCATGGAACTATGAAGGTAACCTTTTGAATCTTTCACAAGCTAAACCCTTTTTTCGCCCTTTTGAGGAATGCATTTCGACTTCGCCTGTATGGATCCAATTCCCGGGCCTGGCCTTTGAGCTTGGTAAGGCGGAAACTATTCTTCGTATAGCCTCCATTTTCGGTGCCCCCATTAAGCTGGACGAACACACTGTCAAGGGAGACAAACTCCGATTTGCAAGGGTATGTGTAGACCTTGATCTTGCGGCTCCGGTGAAACAAGGTACCTGGATAAAGCTACCGGATGGTTTTCGCTACTTTCAGCGGGTCACATACGAAAACCTCCCTCAGTTCTGCTTCAACTGTGGTAAATCTGGACATCACCTAAATAAGTGCCCGGAGAGATGGAGTCCTGAAGGTCTACTCCCTGTTGGTAAGGATGGTCTTCTTCTCTATGGTACCTGGCTGCGGTCGTTCCCCCCACGTCGCCAGACTTCGGCGGTGGCCACCACAAGGGACGGCCCCGTTGGGAACCAGAGTGGGACGGAGCGCCGCACAGAGGTGAACCCGGTTCAGAGATCAGCCTGGCTTCCCAAATAGGCAACAGGAAATAGGTTTGAAGCCCTAACGGCGGAGGATCCTGACCATCCAAGATCTGATCTTGATGGTTCATATCCATCTTTAGCCACTCAAAATCTTATAATGTCCCCCTCAACTGATGCGAGAGTAACGAAAATGAGCATGATAGATCACGGAAGGCCTTTGACAAGCGGTATAAATTTCATCACAACCGAGGTATCTCACGTGACGCCCCCAGGTAAGAAACACCCTGTTTCATCTGAGAGGTCTCACGTGAGTCGGAAGCCCAAGGCCACGGAGATTTCCCCACGTGGCTCGCACCGATTGAGAAGCCCACATCAAACGGTAGGAAAATGTTGTAAATCCCCACAGGTTGTTTCCCCTTTTCTAGATTCTGCTCTCTTCTTCCCCCCCCCCCCCTTCCTCCNAATCCCCACAGGTTGTTTCCCCTTTTCTAGATTCTGCTCTCTTCTTCCCCCCCCCCCCTTCCTCCTTCTCCCAGGTCTACCAGATCTTCCAAAGACCAGGCGCAAGACCAAAGTCACAAACAGGTGGTGGCGTTGGTACTAGATCGTTTCAAATCTCCAAAGAGGATCAGCCATTCAGAATCATCGGATGAAGAGGAGGGGATGGATGCAGATCTCATCCCAGAGCCGTGCTTGGAGCCAAAACGAAATCGCAAAGCAACAGATCATTTCTCCCCTCTGCCAACAATTCAAAAGTCCAGAAAACAAGGTAAAAATAGGCGAGGTAAATCTCATGAACATAACGCAAATATAGAGGATGTTTCTTCTCCTGTGCAAATTTGTGTTGCTGAGGCAGCCACAACCACTATATAGAATTTCATTATGTTTAAAGCCTTAGCATGGAACTGTAGAGGGGATCTAAGAAGTAAAGTTAGAGATAGAATATATAACCTAATTACCCTCCACCAGCCGGATCTTATTATACTGCTTGAAACACATACTAATCATGAAAACTCTAACAAAGTCCTTAGACGCCTGGGTAGAAACTGGATAGGTTGTTTCCAAGAAGGGTCCGTCGCCTCTGGAGGTATTATAGTCGCTTGGAAAATTAATGATGCGCAGGTAACACCTATTACCTTCTCTTCTCAATTCTTGCATATGGTAATCACACTACATGATTTCTCCTTTCTATTAACTGCAATATATGCTAGTAATCTCTCTGCTATTAGAAATACTTTATGGCAATCCCTTGCAGCCTTTAATTTTGATGATACCCCATGGATGGTAATTGGGCATATGAATTGCATAATTTTTCCTGAGGATAAGAGAGGAGGGACACCTTTTAAAATAACCAGATCCATTAGAACATTTCGAGAATTTATTCACTCTCAAGGTCTAATTGATATACCCTTATCTGACTCTCAATACACCTGGTGTAATAATAGAAGTCATGCGGCAAGAATACTATGCAGAATTGTCAGGACCCTAGTAAACCACCACTAGATAATTAAATACCCCAATCTCACTCTCCAATCTTTAGTAAGAGAGGCATCAGACCATGCCCCAATCTTGTTCTGTATTAATAATAACAAACACAAACAACAGCCTTTTAAATATGAAAACTTCTGGTATGAATATCAAGAACCTAGGGAAATAGTTCAACAAATTTGGAGAGATAGACAGGTGGACACCCCAATCCAGTCTTCTTTAAATAAAATTAGAGGTTAAACCTTAAAATGGAATAGAAATGGATTAGGAAGATTAGAGAATATGGCCCTAATAGCAAAAAAGGACATTTCTGCTCTACAGTTAAAGGATGAAATACAAGGACTATCTAATATAGACCTTAAAAAACTTAGAAGCTTATACAATCAACATGCTGCATACTTAAGACAGATAAGTATAAAATGGTGGTCTAAATCTAGAATAAATTGGCTAAAAGATGAAGATAAAAACTCTAAGTTCTTTCACTTGAGTACCTTAATTAGACAAAGGAGAAATAATATAAGCAAAATAGAAGATGATGAAGGAAATATGTTGACTAATGACAAAGATATACAAGCTTTATTTGTAAAGCACTATACCACACTATGGGCCCCTAATAATCAAAGTCAAATTCCATTATCTGCATGGCCTCCTTTACCTTTCCTTAATGTCTCATGGATCAATAGTCTAACTTCTCCTATAACAGCATAGGAAGTTAAGGATAGCTTTTGGCACATGGCTCCTGGGAAAGTCCCAGGGCCAGATGGGTTCATAGGTGAATTCTTTAGAAACTACAGGGGTATAATAGGACAAGACATAACTAAGGAAATAATGGCATTCTTTCAACATGGGCAGCTACCTCAGGGGTGCTCAAACACTGCAATTACCTTTATTGCCAAAAAAGCAAGCCCTAAAGTTGTAACTAATTATAAGCCAATAGCATTATGCAATGTTACATATAGAGTCATAGCTAAGATATGGGTAAACAGACTAAAAAATACCTTGCCTGAACTGATTGACAAATCTCAATCTGCATTTGTTGCAAATAGATCCATACAGTACAATTTGTTTCTAGCCCAAGAGATAGCACATTCTATAACCTTAGGGAGAAAAAAATTTCTTATCCTCAAAGCAGATATGAAAAAAGCCTTTGATAGAGTTTCTTAGGAAGCCATAATCAATGTCTTGACAATTATGAACTTTCCATCAAAATTTATTCATTGGATTAAAATATGTATTCAATCTCCATTCTTTACTTGCTACATAAATGATACTCTCTCTCCTTACTTTAGAAGTAGCAAAGGTATAAGACAAGGAGATCCTTTATCCCCATATCTATTCATTCTAGTTCACAAGTTTTTTCATCCCTACTTACCCAGGAGATAGAGCTTGGTAGAATACAACCTTTTAGGGTAGGCACCCTCTCCATCAGTCACCTTTTATATGCAGATGACCTTTTAGTATGCATTGCTGCAAAATCCTCTAACTGTAAAAGACTGAATAAAGTCTTTAAAAAATACCAGCAATTAACTAACCAAAAAATAAACTTAAATAAATCTGCTACTTATCTTCCACCTAAATTTAATCATAGAAGAAAAACCATCATAAGGAAATATTGAATATTGATATTGGCAACTTCCCTTTTATATACTTAGGCTCTCCAATTTCCTACAAGTATGTGACCAACCATGCCTTTAATCATATTTTGAAAAAAGTTAAGGGTAAAATGACATGATGGAAAATAAAAACCTTAACACAAGCTGGTAAAACAACTTTAATCAAGTCCACCCTTAACTCACTACCAAACTACTCCGTAAGTTCAGTATATATTTCATCTGGTCTCATTGAATCTTTGGAAAAAAAATATCAAGAAGCTTTCTTTGGTCCTCCTCTGGTGACAAACATGATATGCATCTTATTAGTTGGGACACAATTCAGCTAGATCGCCAACAGGGTGGTCTAGGAATTAAAAACTTGCAATTCATTAAGATAGCCTTGCTGGCCAAAAGGGTACTCACAGTTTTAAATCACCAGCCTGATCCTTTTGTGGACCTGATAAAAAACAAGTATGGTGTTCCCCATCCCTGGTCATGGTCCCCTCATACTCCCTCTTCTAAAATTGCTTGGTGCTGGAAGCTACTTTTGCAGGTACTGGATAAAATCAAATTGGGAATTAGGAAACAAATTGGAAATGGTTGTGGTACCCGTTCTTATAAAGACCCCTGGATATTTAATATTCCAATTAGCTGCTCACCTACTTATGTAAATGTTCATTCTCAGCTCTGTAATATGATGGTGTTTGACTTTATAATTCAATCTGATTGGAACATTAACCTGCTTATGCACTTCTTTGCACCATGTTTAGTGGAACAAATTCTTTCTATAAGATTGTGTGCTTTCCCCTATGATGACTCATGGATTTGGGAACCTGATGCTAATGGGATTCCTAATGCTAAATATGTTTATAACTATATCAGCAGGCCCCTAGTTCCACCATAGTTTGCAGGATGGCTTGGCTGGAAAATAATTTGGCGCATCAAGATCCCTACAAAAATTCAGCTATTCTTGTGGAAACTATCTCATAACAGGCTACCAACAAAGACATGTTAGTTAGGTTCAATGTTAATATCGATCCATGTTGTGCATTGTGTGGCTCTGGTTTGGAAACTAATTCACATCTTTTCTTTGCATGTCCTTCCTCTGCTCAAATCTAGAACTTATTTCAAACTTACACAGGGTCTCCGTTTTCTTATTTTGATACATGGTCTCTAGGAGATTGGGTATTTGAGCGCAATAACTTGAATGTCAATCCTAGATCTAAATTCCTAACCCTTTTTGCCTTAACTCTATGGGGGATCTGGAGGATGCGAAATGATGCCTATTTTCAATCTAGCCAAGCAACCGCAGCTGTGGTTTGGACTCGGGTGATGGCTAGCTATCATGAGTTACACCCAAACCATGTTCCTGAGGGGAATTCCCCAACGAACTCACCCTTGGTTCGTTGGGAGCCCCCACCTCAGTCCTGGTTCAAAATGAACTCGGATGGCTACTTCGTGAGCCCTCAGGAGGTGGGGGGAGCAAGTTACATTATAAGGACTGATACACTTTTTGTATGCGCAGGGGCAATGCGGAAGAAATTTTACTCGGTGCTAAAGGCGGAGGCATGGGAAATACTACAAGGACTCTTCCATTGTCGGCGTTTGGAAATAAGCAATCTCATCATTGAATCAGACTCCAGCCTGGCAATTACAATTATAAATCAGACTACTCGGTGCCCTTAGCGCTTGAAAAGTATTTTTGAAGACATTAGGCTCTTAATTTCTAGCTTTCAAAATCATATGTGTAAACATGTAAACTGTTGTGGTAATTCAGCAGTGGATTATCTCGCAACTTTTGATCGCAAATCGTAGAGCAATTTTTTTTGGGAGGATAACCCCCCTCCAGGTATCCTGGGGATTTTGTACTCTGACTCTTTAAGCTTGGATTAATGCATTTCTTCTTTAAAAAAATGATTGTACACATTGATCATGAGTTGAAATTTTAATTAACATTTGAATTCGAATAATTTGGTATTCATTTCGGATCGTACATTTGTGACGAATAAGACTTTCAACAAGAAAATTTTACGTCTATCCCAATTTATAAGAGATATATTGCTCGCAATGTTGTTATCATTCTTGCTGTTCTTGGAGGACTTTTCAAAGTGAGATCATATTTAGTGCGAATAAAATTATCCGGAGCTCATATTTGGAATATGGTACTATTTTTTGAACTTTTAAAACTAGACATATTTACGTAAAGTCAATAGAGTTATTGATTCTTTTTGTCGATGCTTGGCCGATCAATCAGGCCGATAATTTTTTATCTGATATTCTACCCTTTGACCTATCGGACATAATTTATATGGACCCTTCTTCTAGTTAATGAATTTAAGATTTCCTTTAAAAGAAAGTTAGGCATGCAAATAGTACATATATTGTAATAGAGACGTATTAATGTACATATATAAATAGGTGCATTCAATGTGATAATAAACATAAAGATATGTGAAATATATAAAAAAATATTTATCTAAAATTCAAAATGTGAGTCCAAAAATATGTATATGTGATCACACCGAATTTATTTGCACACTAGTTTTTTTAATTGTAATAATTTAACATTAGTGAAATGAATAAATTTTAATTTAGCAATCCAATCCAAGATCAAGTGTAAAAAGAAACTTTTGTAATCATATATATAATTATATCATCCAAATTAATAAAAAATATTTTCTTACTTCCATTTTCTTTGTATGTAGTTTCCTTAATTTCTCTATCATGAGCCAACCACTTTGATTGCAATTATTCTCATGTGATTAAGCACGCGTGTTTTAGTCTATAAAAAAAGGATGTTGCCGGATATTTAGTTCTAATTTGCAGGGGGTGCAATGACCTGCAATTAAGGTACATTGCAGTGAGCTCCACGAGCTCAGCATAAGGTGGCAATGGTGGATGAGGAAGAGCGTGGGCAAGTGGCCGAGGAGTACGCCATGGATGGTTCCGTGGACCTCAAAGGGAATCTCGTGCTCAGGTCCAACACCGGAGGATGGACTGCCTGCTGCTTTGTTGTTGGTAATTTATATAATATTTTTTTAGGTATCCGTTTGAGATCCTAGTGTCTAGGGTTAGTAGTATCTAGTTAATTTGAAATCGAGATAAAGAGCATAATGAAAATTTTTTAATCAAATTAATGACCCTGAAGCTCGAATTCAGAGCTACTAATTTAATCATCTAATTAATTAACTTAAAAGTCACAATATATATAAGCCAATAAGTTTTTTTTTGGGGTAAATAAAACTAATAAGCTTTGTTCAGACTTAAGATTATTAGGTAAAACTAAAATATTACTGTACTTGCATCAAAATGAACATTTGACTATCCGCGGATGGAACCATGCAAACATGTGCATTACCCCCACTTTAAATGTTTATAAATATATTTGCATGGTTCCATCATGGCTAGTCAAATGTTCATTTTGATGCAAGTACAGTAATATTTTAGTTTTACCTAACAATCTTAGTATGAACAAAGCTTATTAGTTTTATTTACCCCCAAAAAAGCTTATTGACATATATATATATATATATATATATATATATATTGTGGCTTTTAAGTTAGTTAATTAGATGATTGAAAATTTCCTTTTTTTTCCAAAAAAAGTACATAAAGCAAGTGTGTTCATAATTTGAAATTACATTAATGATATACATGTGCATGCATGAATATATACACAGTGTTGGAGATGTTTGAGAGGATGGCGTATTATGGAATATCATCAAACTTGGTATTATACTTGATCTATAAGTTGCAACAGGGCACCGTGAACGCGGCCAATAATGTGACCAATTGGGTTGACGCCGTCTTCTTAATGCCTATTTTAGGAGCATATATCGCTGATGCTCATCTCGGTAGATATTGGACCTTCGTAATCGGATCTACAATCTACATCTTTGTAAGTTATTAAAAATTGATTATTAATCCATAATATGAGATTACCTAACTTAATATAGGAAGTTGATTTTTTTTTCAATTATGAGAAAAGAAAAAAAGTTAAAAATAAAAATATCGATAAAAATCGAGACTTCTTGATACTCAAGTTGAGAGTTGCACCACACCTTTGTTCGTCGATAAAGTTGGATATATGTGACGATGTGAAAAATGAATTGGTTACAGATCCTACATAATAACTAAGCTTAAATTTCTCTTTTATGATGATCAATTTTTATGTTGAATCCAAAAAAATTAAATATTTAAATTGAAATGGTCCAACCGGTTTGATCCAATTTCTATTCAGTCATGTGCAGGGAGCATATTTTTTGGTGGAAGCTCGAACCTAATTCCATGTTATCCGAATTTCTGAAATTTTGACTGGGTGATATGTTTTCAGCATGTCAATGTTTGTGGACCAGAAACAATTATTTGACAATTTTTTTTTTCCTTCGATCATGTTTTCATCGAATATATATGTCTCCTGATATTTTTAGTCTAATTAACCATTTGTGTTAAATGCATTGGAAATATCTGCAATTAATTATGGTGTCATCGTCTTTTAATTACCAATACAATATCATGACATTATTACTTACATGAGATAACTAATAATATCATAAAAAGAATTTGATACTAAAGTGTTTGTAATCTTAATGATATAATGAAATGATTATGTTTTTTATACTTTTGCAAATTGTTTATTTGTGACATGTCACTTGTAATTATTAATAATGATAATAAGAGAGAAAATTCATATGTCTTCGCTATGATTTCTTTTGTTATACAAAATTAATGTACAAGAACAGATATTAACAATTAATTATCTTACTAATTAACTTTTCTATATTTAGTTGCTCACTTCACAAATTAGTTTAAAGCAATATATATATATATATATATATATATATATATATATATATGGATTTATTATATATATATATATATATATGTGTATATATATGTATGTGTCTGTGTGTGTGTACGTGTGTGTGATCAGCAACTCATATAGAATTGGATTTCTGATCAAAAGCTACACAATATGCACATCATATCCATTATTCATTGAGAATATGACAATACCACACCTCATGATTCACGCAGTTAGTTCCATTCCTTTTTCACAGGGGATGTGCTTGCTAACGTTAGCAGTCTCGATCTCACCACTAAAGCCGACAACCTACAACCAAAAGAATTGTGATCCGGCCACAACTCTACAAACTAGCGTCTTCTTTGGATCACTCTACATAGTTGCTCTGGCTAGCGGCCTGACCAAGCCAAACATCTCAACCATCGGAGCCGACCAATTCGACGAGTTCGATCCCAAGGAGAAGATTCACAAGCTCTCCTTCAATTGGTGGATATTCGCCATCTTCATCAGCACCCTCTTCGCCCAAACAATTCTAGTCTACATTCTAGACAACGTCGGATGGACCGTGAGTTATGGGCTCTCCACACTCGGTCTTGTGATCTCAGTATCTATTTTTCTCAGTGGCATTAGGTACTACAGGCACAAGATACCACAAGGAAGTCCATTAACCAAGATGACAAGGGTCATTGTGGCTGTAGTGAGGAAGTGGAGAGTTCTTGTTCCCAAGGAACCAAAGGAACTGCATGAACTTGATTCGGAGGAGTATACTAATAATGGAAAGTTTCGAATATAGTCCACTGATTCTATAAGGTTGGTAATGTTTGTGATCATTTATATGAGATATGTTAGCTTATATATTTATGTGTTTGGTCATTCACACGTGCAGGCTCCTGAACAAAGCCGTAGTGAGGAGTGGCTCAACCTCTACATGGTCACTATGCACGGTGACAGAAGTAGAAGAAACGTAGCAAATATTGCAATTATACCAATATTGTTCATCCCTTGTACTGTGATCGCCCAAGCCAACACCCTCTTCGTCAAGCAAGGCACCACATTACACTGCCACATGGGCTCGCACTTCCAAATTCCCTCGACAAGCCTAGGGGCATTCATCACCTTGTCCATGCTTGCCTCGATCGTACTCTATGATCGTTACTTCATCAAGATCATGCGTCGTTGGACTAAGTATCCTAGGGGAATAACACTACTTCAGAGAATAGGAATTGGGTTACTTCTCCATCTTATAATAATGTTGATTGCATCGGTGACGGAGAGGAGGAGGCTGAGCTTAGCAAAAACTCATGGACTGGATAAGATTAGCAGCCACGTGTCGCTTAGTATCTTCACACTTCTTCCTCAGTTCATGCTCCTGGGCATCTCCGATGCCTTCACAGTCGTCGGATGGATTGAGTTCTTTTACAACCAAGCTCCGGGGAGTATGAAGAGCCTCGGGGCTTCTTATTATCTGACAGCCTATGGTGTCAGAAACTTTGTCAGCAGTTTACTCCTGAAGCTGGTTTCTTGTGTCACTAGTTCAAGGGGCAACGAGTGGATACTTAACAACCTGAACACCTCACATCTTGATTACTACTATGCATTTCTTGCCATCCTTAGCACCATAAACCTTGGAGTCTTCTTGTTGTTGGCGAGGGCTTACTCCTACAAGATAGAACTATGTGAATCTAAGAATGTGTTGAAGGAAGAAGAAGTTGAACAAAGCGTACTCCAAGTGAGCCAAAGAGTTGAAAAGGAATAAATTGTATAAGACATTTTTTGAAGTATAGGTTCGTATATGTGACATTCTTATACTCTTAGTATATTGACTTTAAGTAACATCACATGTGAAAGAATGCTTGGAGTCATAATTTGTAACAACATATTTATCTAGAATATTCGTAAGTTGTAATGTATTATTGTATGAAAACTTCATTTAATGTGAATGCATGTAAAATCTTTCATTTTAGAAATGTAACCAACGTTAGGAGTTTACTCAACTAGTAACTGAGTTAACGACAGAGAAGAAAGAACTACTAGGCAAAGCTGAAATATAAAAAATATTGGATATAACAGAGTGGGGATTGGATATTGGACACAGGAAGTACTTTTTACTACTTTCAAATGGGGACTGGATATTGATGGGAGGAAACAATACACACCTTATAGTTAAAGATACAATCACTATAGCTTTAAATTATTGAGTTTATGGATTCTAAGGAATGATATCCACTTCAGATCTATTTGAACCACCATTAACACTATTTTGGATAGATCCTTTGAAAATCGTAAGAAACGTGATGACCTCCATCGTCTTGAGGGACACCTCTCGGTTGACTCCATTGGAGTCCCACGAGAGCGAGCCCCCATCATCATTTGAGTTCATATTGAACTCCAATGGTTCCTTTGCGGAACCAATCGAGGTTGGGATCTAGGATAGTTTATTATATTAATTAATTGATCTTTTTCTGTGGCAGGAATAATACAGAAGAGATTTAATGCTGCACTTAAATTAGAGGCATGTGCTTTACTATGTGGCGTCATGAAGTGCAAGGAGACAAGCATCACAAGTCTACTCTTTGAATTGTATTCTTTATCGCTCATTCGAATTTTGAAGTGGGAATGTAGCTGTCCACGAAGGATTAACAACATCTTAGTAGATATTTGGAATAGCACTCAACATTTTTGTAACTCTTATTGCTAGATACATTCTATACAACTTAATGAGGCTGCAAACTACCTTGAGAAGCTTGGGCGGCGCTCAATTTCAAAAGGAGATCCACCTCAAGGTCTTTTGTGACAAGAAGATTCACAAAATTTTGTTCAATACATGCCTGCTCCTTGTAATTTGTAATTCATGAAATCTCAGCTCGAGCTCAGCCTCTCTCAAGATCCATCTTATTTAACCAACATTTTTTCTCTCTTTTTCCTCATCATTGCCTCATGAGTTGAATTGTACTACAACAACATCATGGGCCTACACTGACTTAGCGTTTGTGGATGGATAACTTAACAAAAGTAGAATGATAACACTATGGACTATGTGGACTTATATATGTCAGGCCTGTTACGGTTTTGTGCTTGATATTTAGAAGTTCAAACAAAATGAAAAATATTTTTGGGTTGATCACAAAATATTTATAAAGAAAAATTAACATTTTTTTTTGCATCGAATGCTTATTTCGATAAATCACATTAGAAATTAAAGCAAATTTGTACTCAGAATATTTGAAGTGTTTTCTTTTAATTATTTGTTGAGTCTTCATTTTGACCAAAGAAACAAAAATATTTGCAGAAAGGAGAATAAGTTTGGGCATAATTCCGGGTGGACACCGATCCATTGAAATTGGGATCCTTTTATTAAATTTGGCCCCACTCAGCTACCAATATTCATGTGCTCCAATTTAAGTGGTGCCAAATCTGTTGGGGATGCAGCTCCTATTTAATTCACTCTTAAAAGACTACCCTTTCCAATTTCCTAAGATTTTGGCCTACAACTACTTTTTAGTTTTTAACCCAAATTTCATACTCCTCCATTCAAAATTCAATTAGTAATAATATATCTGCCACTTACACATCTGGAACTGCAAAAAGATAACGAGCTTCTATTTGATAATATTTATGAGTTAATGGAAAACACTGTTATTTCTATTTTTTGAAAAAAAAATGGATATAAAGATGATGACTTTTAAACAGTTGACAATTTATCTACTTAACATGTTATTTAAATTCTGATGGATGCTTAAAACAACGAAAGATAAAAAAATAAATTGGTGCATTTAATTATTTGTGTTTGGTGGACGGCGTCACATGAGGCCTATAAAAAAGGTGGCTCGGCCCTTCGACTCATATATTTCCATGTAGAGCGCGCCCTGTGGACCGAGAGACTAAGCAAGTCAGCAAACGCAGTTCCTCGCAGCGATCGAGCACTCTCCGGCGAACGTACACATGGCCGAGAGATCAGTCGAGTCCGGTGAAGTCGGCGGCGGGTACACAAAAGACGGCACTGTGGATCTCAAGGGCAACCCTGTCCTCAGATCCAAGCGTGGTGGCTGGACTGCCTGCTCTTTCGTCGTCGGTAATGCCTCTCTCTCTCTCTCTCTCTCTCTCTCTCTCTCTCTCTCTCTCTCTCTTTGCAGAGAAACAGGTTTTCTTTTGCTTTGGTGATCATCAACGTAGCTGAGCTCAATGAAACTTGTGACATCTACAAATTATTCTTTCTGCTCTTATGAATCGGCAATCATAACTCAGCTCATAAATTATACAGCTACCAGTAGCAGCAGCAACACCACCATCATCTTGCACTGCCATAAACTGACACTTATTACTATTAGTATACAGCATCCGTGCCTATCAACATTAACTTGCTTTCTGCGTGTAGACCTGCCCGGGGACCTAAACGTTGGCTCTCATTAATATCAAACACAGTGATCTGTTGTTTCTCTTGTGTGCATATAGTGTTTGATTAATCCTTCGTTAATTTTGGTTACTTAATGTTTAATATGTTGCATGCAATGCATGCATGCAGTATACGAAGTGTTCGAGAGGATGGCTTACTACGGGATAGCCACCAACCTGGTCCTCTACCTGACGACGAAGCTCCACCAGGGCACCGTGGCGTCGGCCAACAACGTCACCAATTGGGTCGGCGCCGTCTGGATGACGCCGGTCGTCGGCGCCTACGTCGCCGACGCCCACCTCGGACGCTATTGGACCTTCCTCATAGCATCCTTCATTTACCTTGCAGTAAGCTAATTTAGTTTTTAAGTCATTAGCTTTTTTAAAATTTAATCAAATTTATTACTTTAATTAAACATATCTTCCCTAAAATATCATATAATATGTTTTCATCTTAGGAAGATACTTAGATCACACCTTCTACATGATAACCTCTTTCTGACCAAAGTCTTGGATATTTCTGATCCATATACCTCTCCATTTTGATTAAGCACTTGATTGCATATCCTATTTTGTATATTCTTACAAAGGAAACTGTTCCGTGAGAAACCATAAATAAAATGTTTCCAATTTAATATTGTTTTCATATTCCTAGGAAGCTTTGAAGCTTGTCTCCTGTGTGCATTAAATTCATGCACATCGCATGACCCCCTGGCAAAGTCTGATGTCTCATCAATATATCCACCACCCAACAAAAAAATAGTATGGAAGACAAAGAATGCATTTTGCAAAATAAATTCTTAATGTGACTCTTCTTAAAGTTTATGTAAAATATTATATAATATAAAAATAAAATGGTGAGGATCTGTGAACAACAAAGTAAAGGATGCTTCCAGAAACCTAAGAAAACTCTTTGCACAAAGCACATACGTACATCTATTTTTTTTATAGATATCAATTATGATCATGTTTACAATGTAGAGTAAATCTATTTTCTTACAAAGTATTAACAGTAAATTAACTGTGCACACTATTTTCACCTCAAAGAAATTATATATGAAATATGATAAAATGAAGAAGTGCTTAGTTGATATATAATTTGTGGTATGAAAGGGATGGAATTAGGCCTATTTAGCGTATGTTTGGTACAATTTTTATACAAAGCAACATAGATAATAAAATCCCATTTTTTTTCCTTTTTGACTATTTTTAATGTAACATGACAATATTAGGTGGGTGCTGTGTTAATGGGGCAACTTGATTGAACCAGCTGTGCAATGCGGACAACCTATCAAACATATAAACAGGAACAAGTCAATCAGTTTAAGTGGATCAACATTAATCATCACTCAACTTCATGCATGCATTGTCTGTCTTTATGGCTAGGAATCAATGGTCAATGTCTTCTAACACAAATTAAGCTGAAAAGAAAACTATCTGACCTTATAATCTTGCTTAATTCAATTATGCATGGTATTTGTGAAAATATTATGCGTGCCAACTATGCGTTACATAACATAAAATTTACTAGTATTTTTATATCAATGTCAATAATTCAAATAAATAAAAAATGAGTTAACTTCAATTATCCTTTTTTTAACAATTATTTATTATCATGTATAACGTTATATAATTTTCACCCTACTCTTCTCATATCCATGTGCATGCATGCAGGGAATGTGCTTGCTGACCTTGTCAGTGTCCTTGCCATCCCTAAGGCCGCCGCCGTGCGGGCCAAACACAAATGACCCCACCTGCAAGGAGAAGGCATCCGCCCTGCAGCTCGGCGTGTTCTTCGCCGCCCTCTACATCATCGCCGTCGGCACCGGCGGGACGAAGCCCAACGTCTCGACCATCGGCGCCGACCAGTTTGACGAGTTCGACCCCAAGGAGCGCTCTCAGAAGCTCTCCTTCTTCAACTGGTGGATGTTTAGCATCTTCTTCGGCACCCTCTTCGCCAACACCGTCCTCGTGTACATCCAGGACAACGTCGGATGGACGCTCGGCTACGCTCTTCCCACCCTCGGCCTCGCTGTCTCCATCTTAATCTTCCTCGGGGGAACGACGTTCTACCGCCACAAGCTGCCTTCGGGGAGTCCATTCGTTAAGATGGCGAGGGTTTTGGTGGCTGCTGCGCGGAAGTGCACCGTTCGCTTGCCCAGTGATCCCAAGCAGCTCCATGAACTGGACGTCCACGAGTATGCAAGGAAAGGACGACATCCCATCGACCACTCTCCGTTGTTAAAGTACGTAACTTTTGTTTAGTTTACTTTACGTACTTGGTGTAAAAGAGGGTCGCTCCGGTCTGATCACCTGCATGTACTCACTTGTAGGGTTTTGAACAAAGCTGCGGTAAGGACTGGGCCGAGCAGTCCATGGAGGCTGAGCACGGTGACGCAGGTGGAGGAGACGAAGCAAATGCTCCGAATGATCCCTGTCCTGCTCACGACCATCGTGCCGAGCACGATGTTGGCCCAGGTCGGCACCCTCTTCATCAAGCAAGGCGTCACCCTCCACCGCCAAATCGGGCCGCACTTCCAGATCCCCCCGGCGAGCCTCGCCGCGTTCGTGACCATCTCGATGCTCGTCTGCGTCGTGCTCTACGACCGCGTCCTGGTGCCCGTCATGCGCCGCTGGACCAAGAACCCCAGGGGCATCTCCCTCCTCCAGCGGATGGGCATCGGCATGCTGCTGCACGTCCTGATCATGGCCGTGGCTTCGGTCACGGAGCGCCACCGGCTACGCGTCGCGAGGGAGCACGGCTTGGCGGAGACCGGAGGCGTGGTGCCGCTGACCATCTTCGTGCTGCTGCCACAGTTCATGCTCATGGGGGTGGCGGACTCGTTCCTGGAGGTGGCGAAGATAGAGTTCTTCTACGACCAGGCGCCGGAAGGGATGAAGAGCCTCGGGACCTCGTACTTCACGACGAGCCTGGGCGTCGGCAACTTCCTCAGCAGCATCCTGCTGTCGACGGTGGCGCACATCACAGAGAGGAACGGCCGCACTGGGTGGATCCTGAATAACCTGAACGCCTCCCATTTGGATTACTACTACGCCTTCTTCGCCATCCTTAACATCCTCAACTTCTTCTTCTTCCTCGCAGTGAGCAGGTTCTATGTGTACAGAGCTGAGACGACCGGTGCACTGATCGACGTCGGTGGGGAGAAGGAGGTGCCATTGCAGAGCTTAAGGGATCAAAGCTATTAATTTGGTGTTTAGTTGCTAATAGTTGATCAAGTTGCACTTGCACCTGCTAATTTGGTGCTTAGGTTGGGAAGTTGGATTGAACGTTTGGATGGATGGCATGGAGTGTGATTTGCATGAAGAGTACATAAAGTGAGAATCTATCAGCATGAATTTCTGTTTTGTGTATGTGTGTGTTTAGGATACTTCATTAATTTAGTCAAGGATTTAATTTGAATTAAATATTAGAGCAATCTCAACTAATATTTTGAGATGTTTTCACCAAACTTACTCTTACTTAACATTAACCACTGGTTAAACTAAGCATTTAAATGGATACTAATTTTGTTATACTTTACATCTTATAAATACATATTTTTTTTTGGTCTAGACCCACCGGTGTCTAGGGCTACTAGCACCTGACTAATCCGGTGTTCGGACGTGAGCGACAGAGGTAAATCCTGGCTAAAGTGGCGACTCTGGAGCTCGAACTCGGAGCTACTAGCTCCCTCGTCCCTCAACCCGGGACACAGACCCACTACCATTTGTGCCAACTCACTTTAGTTCTTATAAATACATATTGATAATTAATGTCTTGAATTTTAATTCAGCGATAAACTTATCATCATAAATTTTCGAATAATTGGAATTGCTAAGTCGCTCATCCTATTTTATTAGGAGTTTAAATTTTGTACTATTTACTATTTTCTTCGTGTCAATTATCGTTGGAGAATGTGACCTAATTAAAAATGAATATGATCTAATTACAAATGAACCTCATTAAATTCTTGTATTTTTATCGTTTGTGATTTCTTTCTCATTAGTTATTTCGCACAATAATACAAAAATAAGTTATTGACAAATTATAGAGATTTTGAATTATATTTTCTAGTGTCACCTTTTGGTGCATATTTGACTGAACTCTTCATGTGCTATATCAATGGGTCTCCGTTGTAAAAAAAAATGGTATTAGAAAGAAGTTTGCAAAATTGTAATAGAAAAATCAGAAACAGAAAAATATCATTTATGAAAAATATAAATCGAAACTTTGAATGTACAACTATATAAGTTTTAATTCAAACTATGAGTAAGTTTCAAATTAAGATATATAATGTGGCATGTAATTACAAGTTTGTAAATTACTTTTTCTCTCTCCAGTTAACTATTGCAAATTCGAATATGGTTACTAAATTTAAAAGGTTTCGTGTTGCATCAATGATTTATTTGTGTTCTTTATTCTTTTTATCGAGTACAGTATATTCAGCAATCTTGATGTCAGGCTGAGATTTTTCTTTTCGTTCTTTTTTCTTTTCTAGCGTTAGATTTGAAAGAAACTACCATTAAATAAATTAAAAAAAAAGAATATGAGTTATTTTTAACGATTAAAACTTATCATACTTAGTGTGAATTAATTAGCTCATCTCCTTAAAGTGAATTGCCCATTCAAACATTCCAATGATTTGTAATAAATTTGCCAAAGGCAAATTGACAATGAATGAATGAAAGATCCACGGAAGAGAAAAAAAAAGCCAAATCTAAATCTCTACACAGGACAAGAGTGTGATACAAGATAAAAAAAAACGAAAAATCGTAAATATGACGGATCCTTAAAAAAAAATAATTTCCTTTATTTTTAGATAAATAAGTCTGAATTTTAAATAGAAAGACCATGACGAGACTGATGAATCTCTACCTAATTAAAATGATATCAAATATATACTAGAAATAATTACTTTATCGACGATGAAGAAATAGTATAATAAATTATATTTACTTTAAATTCCTTTTAACTTAATCATATAATTTGTCTTAATTAACATACAAATGATATAAACACATATTAATAAAAAATATGATATATACATGATGATAACAGAAGATCGTAATATAATATTTCATTGTCGTTGACTTATATGATAAACAAATATTATTTAAAAAGCAAGATTTACAAAAAATATATATAAACATATTAAAAAAACCATTTGAAAACAATATTTTTATTTCACTTTAGAAAACCTTTTCCGCATAATATTTTTATGTCGATTTGAATATATGCTCAAAACCAAGTACAAACCCAATATTAGTGGGATACAAAGATCCGACTATGTAAAATCCCTAATCGTTTGCATTCAAGGTATTGTCTGATTTCTTCATCTCCTGTTAGGTTTTTTTTTGCCGAAAAAAAATGTTAAGTGCTTTTCTTTTGTTATATGTTTCGGAGTTGCTAATTTGTATAGGACACAAACGAATCTAGAGGCATGATTAACGCGGCGAGTTCTTTTTCTACTAGAATTGAAGCTTGATCACTGTCTCTAGTATATACTTGCATTATGATGTAACTAGTTAGATCCTTGCATGATGTTTACGTTAAGTGCAAGGATATAATGGAACTCAGCAAGAAGTGGCCACGGGATGATTCCAACTACTTTCCTTGAGGATGCCTTGAAGGTGTTCGTTGTTTTGTGCCTATGAGCGCGCTTGTTTCACATTCTTAGGCTGTTTTGAGTTATGATTGGAATTTATTTAGATAGTGTTATCAGCAAAACAAGGAGACTGGAATCTGATTCATACGTTTTACAATTCTCTTCCCTGTACATTTTGATGCGATGGAATAAAAGATCTTCACAAAATATTGATATTTTAAGAGTCATGTTCATCTTTTTTACCATCTCTCTCTTTTGTGTAGTCTACTAAATTTAGTTGTAATTTTGATTTCTTAAATTAGTACATCCCGAATATGGCATTTTTTGTGCTAGCTAGGAAATCTGAAAATTTACTTGCATTTCAGTGTTTCCGTTTGTTGGTAGTAGGTGGATTTCTTGTTACTTTAATTAGAATATGTTCATGTCTTGTTCATAATAAATCAATGCATGCTATGTTCTTTGTAGTGTTCGCAATTGAGACACACGCATCAGGAAGTTGCCTTTTTTAACTTGGTGTTGGAATCTGTATATTTGGTTGATGGAAGTGGCAATCAACTAAATTTCGTTACTGAACATAACAGAGAAATAAAGGCAGAGTTTAAGATAGTGGAAATCTGATTTCAACTATGAAAATTTTATATCGAATTATTATTGTGGGGAATCCTTTATAGTATTAGACTAGCTATTTAAGGAAGTTTCCTTTTTGATAATATATTACATTGATTAGAAATATGTGTGTATTGCTAGATTTTCTATTTCTCTCTAAATATCCCATAATTATGAGATTAGATTTCAGCCTTTCAGATTTTAGACTTCCTAATATGCTTGAAGGTACTCATCTTGTAAATGAGTTGTCGTTTAGACAAAAAACTAAGGAGAACCCAAATAATATATTTTCTACATGATACCAGAGCTCTAAGCTCTCTTCTGGGATTCTTTGTTTCTAGCCTTCGACGCTTTGAAACTTGTGGCCTTGATTGCCAAGTAAATATCTTTGTTTTCTTGAAAAGACAACATCATCTAATCATCGTCATTCAAGATGTCAAAGATCTAAGAGACTATTACGACAATCCAATCCGAAGATGCAATTCAATCCCAACAATCAAGAGAATTGCATAATATTAATGACTCTTACAGGTTAGATGGAAAAAAACTATCTCAAGTGGTCACAACTCATTTGCACCGTTCTGGAAGGAAAGAGAAAGGTTAGTCATCTCATGAGTACATGTCATAAACAAGAGGATCCGAAGTTTGAAGCAACGGATGAAGAAGACTCTATGATTATGCCATGGTCATGGAGTTCTATGATTCCAGAGATATGTGATGCATGCATGTTTCTGATTACCACAAAGGATATATGGGATGCAATCACCAAACTCATTCCAGAGTTAGAGATGCAAACTATGGCTACAAACAAAGAAAATAAGTTAGTTACTGAATATGCAAATCAATTGAAGTCCTTACGGCAAGAGTTAGATCACTACCGAGTGATACAAACAAAATGCTCAGATGATGCAACAATTCTGAAGGAATTTATTGAACAAGATTAGGTTTATGATTTTCTAATTGGACTTAATCCAAAATTTGATCAAGTGAGGATACAAATTCTTGGGAAGTCTGAGGTTCCATGCATTAATGAAGTAATGGCTCTAGTACGGAGTGAAGAAAATAGAAGAGGTTTGATGCTTGAAGCATAGATCTATAGTTGATTTATGGTTGCTCATGGTAACAACAAATCAGCCAAAACTTGGAGAAGGGAACAACATTTTAAGGAGAAAATGATGGTCAACAAAAAATCTCAAANTTTACCAACTCCTGGATCATGGAATCATGGGCTACCGATCATATGACTCATTTTTTTAATATTTTCTCAACCTATAAACTATGCCCAAGCAATAAGAAAATAGCCATTACTGATGAATCCTTGACTATCGTAGTAGAATTTGGAGATGTAAAAATAAACTTATCAATAACTTTATAAGATGTTCTTCATGTTCCAAACTTGTCCGCAAACCTAATCTCTGTACAAAAACTCACTCAAGATCTATGTTGCAATGTGATTTTTTACAATAATTATTATGTATTTCAGGACAAAAATTCTGGGTGGATGATGGATGTGCTAGAGAAAGGGATGACCTCTACTATCTTGAAGCACCAAGTTTATTGAACACGATTAGGAGCAAATTATCTACTTCCTTCAAATATGAGCTCATCTTATCCAATAAAGATAAAGCTTTATTTCACCATTGTCGACTTGGACATCCATCTTTTAGGGTTATCAAGATTTTGTTCCCTTCTTTTTTTAAGGATTTAGATGTTGAAAGTTTCAAATGTGATGTGTGGATGATGCATGCATTTTACAACATATTTTAGGGTCTGCATTAGACATTATTTTGAATCATTTTTACATTGCATGCATCTGTTTTCTACTTTATTTGTTTATATTATTTCAATCCCGAAATCTACTCTTGTTTGGTGTAATTTTGCAGGAAATCACATACATAGGTGACTGATGAGGTTAAGGAAATAACTTTTGGACATGACACCGAAGAAGGAGCGAAGTTCAGAGAAGATGAGCAAGTTACAGCAGCTATCACGGGCCGTGATGTATCATTATGGGCCGTGATACACGAAGACCAGAAGCAAAATATAATCCGTTATGGGCAGTGTGCGAAGTCACGACCCTGACAGAGCAGTATTCAGTTCATTACGGGTCGTGATGGAGCATTACAGACCGTGACGAGTCATCTTGCGGGTCGCAACGATCATCACGACGTCAAACAGAAGCTGCTCAACTTGGAGTTCAAACCATTACGGGCCGTGATAGACATCACGGGTCGTGAAGATGCCAAGCAGATGCAGACTCGGCGCATAACGAACCGTTATGGGATGTTACGGCTAAGGCAGAGAGCAGCAACTCAGATTTACTGGACTTCACGGGCCGTTACATCTGTTACGGGTCGTGTCGAAAGAGTTCACGGGACATTATTGGAAGTCACAACGCTTGCCGAGAGCGTGCAACCTGAAGTTAGATCCATCACGGGCCGTTACATTCTATTACGGGTCGTGATGGGTCATATTACGGAGCGTCACCAATTATTACGGTGTTGAACAAAAGCTGCAGATATCATTCCAGACCAACTACGGGCCGTGATGTGATGTTACGGGTCGTAAGTTTGAAGAATCCGAGACGCCGAACTGCCCAGAGCCCGGGTCACGGTTCGTGATGTATCATCACGGGCCGTGACGACCTGAAGAATCATGAAGACACATTAACTTACGAACCGTGAGATGCTGTCACGGACCGTGATGGAGTTACGCAGATCTGATTATTCGGGATTCCAAGATGATTCAACGGCCAGAAAGATCCCTATTCATCCAGAGACTTTAGGGATGTGATATGATGGATATTTGATCGCATTTAGAAGAGTTATCACAGCCCTTGATTGTAAACAGAAGAGTTAATCACAGCTAACCCTAGGAAACCCTAGGGTATTTAAGGATTTTGGAGAATTGGAGAAGGCATGCTGGGAGCCGTCAACTGGTGCTTTGAAGCCGAGAACAAGGAGTATTCCCGAAGGGCTGCTGGACAAGGACGAGTTGATCATCCGTGAAGGAGACGACTCAGAGTTGTTCGCTGTCCAGAGAAGAGTATTTCCTGTTCCAATTATTGTTGGGATGAACTATCTTTT
>LTAE01000264.1:74450-98595 GCA_001647135.1 Pontederia paniculata | reverse complement strand
TGACAATTACTTCCTGGTAGACAATTGTTTTCTATGATAAATCAGTCTCATACTTTGTTTGTGCATATGTAATACGTTGTAGTGCTTTCTTTTGTAGCACTTTGAGATATCTCTTTATCTAGTTTTTTCGTGCATTTAATATTATTATAGAATAATAACTTTTAAGTCTTCGTAGTATTCAGTATTCACTCATATAATTAAACTACTATTTTACTCTGATAATTAAACTACTTGAGTAGCTAAAGAAAAGTGCTCTTGCAAGTCGAATAAGAAAACATAATGAACAAATATAAGTTGAAATTGAATTTGATGTCGATTCGAAAAAAAATGAATAGCAGTCTGATCAGAATATCAATTAGTTTTGATAGTTGTTAATTAGTAAAAACTTGCACCGCACATGGTATTATTCTTTACAATTGAATAAACTAATAAATGTTCATAAAAATGATATTTTCCCGAGTTCAAAACTTCTCCATATATGCTGGTAATTTCATCTCGATATCACCTGAATTTGATTTTATTTTTTAAATCAAAATTCATTCTTAAGTTTTGATCGAGTTGTAGGTTCAGAGGTCTAATTTTTCTTTTTTGATTTACACTTCACATTTGAAATTGGTAACGACAGTACATATCCTACAAATATATGGTGGCTCAATCAAGCCTTTATATGAAAATAAGAGTTTTTTTCTAGCATCTTCTAAAATATATTTTTGCATTTTACCCTAAATTATAAAAATTGCAACTTTTAACTTTCGAACTTGTCATAATTTATTACTTTTTAATTCTTTCAAAATTTTGTTAATTTATCTTTTTTAATAAATATGAAATATCACTTTTATCATTACTTTCTTAATAAAAAAGAATAATAATAATAATAATATATATATATTGCAATATGATGTTCGATTAGGGGTGTTTATCGGGTCGGATCGACCCGATGAACCCGTCGATCCGAACCGATCCAATCTCAATTGGATCGGATCGGATCGGACCCGAAGCGATCCGATCATAACTCGATCGCCAATAGGTCGGGTACGATTCTAACTTTTTCGAATCCGATCAACCCGAACTATTATATATTTTTTATTAAATTTAAAGCAATTTATTCTTTATGATAATTTTATATTGCTTTAAAATTAAAATATATTGAAAATTTATATTTTATATCCTTTAAATTCATTAGAAACCTTTTAAAAAAATATGTTTCTTTCTTTCTTAAAAATATAATTGATGTTAAATATTATAAAAAAAATTAAATTATATGAAAAATTCAATCGGATAAATTGATGACACGACCCGATCTAATCCGATCCAATGGAGATCGGGTTGGATCGGGTTCTGCGACTAATTTGTTCTCAACCCGACCCAACCCAACCCGAACAAAATCAATCGGGTTGGGTCGAATTTTGGTTCGGGTCGGGTCAAACCCGATCCATGAACACCCTTATGTTCGATCACGATCGTGAAATTCAAGTCATGGCCATGATCATTGCACGTTGTTCCCTCTAGTCCTAGAATCACTACCTTTTTAAACCCTCAATCCAAGAGGGGCTTCGATGAGCTTTTCGACTCAGATACAAATGCACCACTTGATTCAGTCACAAGTCTAACTGATTCCCCCATCACCTATCATCTGGCATTTGATTCCGTATAGTCAGAATATGATCTCGTATGAGACTTCCAACATAGAAGAGCTTTTGCCTGTTCGAAGCGACCACTGTCCCGAAGAGGCAAACATCTAGCTAACAATCTCTTTTATTCCGCTCGTGTGAAAAGAAGAAACACATCATAAAACTGCAATGTTCAGGCATGATCATGTCACCCAAGTCATGACTCGTGATCAAAAAATTGTGAAACAACAAATTCAATCAGCGTTGTGACACCCCAAGTCATAGCCTCACACCTCAAGTCATAGCCAGTAACCATCAAGTAGTGAAACAAATAGAATTCAGTCATATTCATGACAGCTAAGTCTTGGCTCGCGACCTGCAAATCATGCAACACAACACTAGCGCAAGCGCCCTCATGACATGTAACTTGAACCTCGCGACCTATGCATGACGTGAAATTCGTGTTGTTGGTCGTGAGGTTCAGATTACATGTCATGATGGTGCTTGCGTTGTGGCACAATGGTGGTGACGGTATTTTTTTGATGTTTAGAAACATGAAATTAAGCCGATATCAATCATATCATGCAACGGTAACATTCGGTCATGGTCGTGAAACCCAAATCACTATTATTGACATTGTCCTATTGATTATCATTATTTTGTTGTTATGTTCATGTTAGTAAATTTCATATTTAATTGTGCTTTATACACTAGGCTTAAAGGTTCGTGAAAAATGATTTCTCCTATTTTTGATCTTACAAGTAATTGATATCGTAGTAGATAGTCATGTTGACGACGTGTCCGATGACACATTGCTCGTAATGATGTTGATGTTATGCACCAAAAGAAAAGTTGTAATAATTTGTTGAATCACATTTTAATCCTTATGATGCATCTAATTTGAGACACCTTCTATAATTGTTCAAGATTTTCATATTTTATTTATTTAGACATTTGTTTTCATTCAATAAGTTTCTTTTGTTTTCATGCTAGTTTTATTGATTAGTCTATAAAGTCAATTTCTCTTTGTGACGTGGGGTGAGTGACGCCATATTTGGACGTAGAATTGTCGACCCAAAGCTTGGTTTCCATAACTCCCCGATTGTTAAACCCTTGTAAATTAATGAAATGAGTCATTCATTTGAACCCACCACGTGCTTACGATCTCCCGACACCTCCACATAGGGGTGTTCAATGGGTCAGGTCGACCCGGTGAACCCGACCATCCGAATTGACCCAAACTGAATTGGGTCGGTTCGGTTTTTTAGTCGGACCCGACCCGACCCGACCCGACCAAGACCCGACCTTGGNTCAGGTCGACCCGGTGAACCCGACCATCCGAATTGACCCAAACTGAATTGGGTCGGTTCGGTTTTTTAGTCGGACCCGACCCGACCCGACCCGACCAAGACCCGACCTTGGTCGGATCCAGTACGGGTTAAAAAAATTCAACCCCATTTAAATCGATCCACCCCGATGACCCGATTTTAATATTTTTTTAATAATTAAAGTAGTTTTAATTTAATTTAGAGGTTAAATTTAATTTAAAAACTAAAATATATCATAATAAAATATTAACAAAACTTATTTTATGCTTTAAAATGAATACTAGATATAACGATTCATACTACATACTAATAAAATAAAATAAAAATAAACAAAAATATGAAAAAAAATAAAAAAAATTTAATCGGGTGATCCGACGACTCGACCTGATCCAATCCGACTTTGGATGGGTCGAATTGGATCAGGTCGAGGTCACAAATATGACATGATCCGACCCAAATCGCCTTGACCAAAGTTGATCGGATCGGTTCGAATTTAGGTTCGGGTCAGGTCCAACCCGACCCGTGAACACCCCCACATCGCATGTCAAGTACAATTGTCCAAGTTCTCGTCGACCGTTCGAGGTCGCACTCGCCACTTACCGGGCCACGTAACTGTTCTCGTCACTCCCCCTCGTGCCATCCACCATTTGCTCCCAAACGCGCGAACCGGACACATCTTTATATGTCCTCCCCGCCTTCTCCGCCCATACATACACATCCCTCTGAAACGCCACCACCGGATCCCTTCCTTCCTTCCTTCCTTCTCTTGGTCCCCTCCGTCATGGGCTCCGTCCACCGCCGATGCGTCGACGTCCACGTCGCGTTCCTCGCCTTCCCCTTCGGCACGCACGCCGCGCCGCTCTTCTCCCTCGCCCGGAGCCTCGCGGCCGCTGCGCCGGACGCCACCTTCTCGTTCTTCAACTCCGCGCGCTCCAACGCCTCCCTCCGCCGCGGCACCGCTTCGGAGGATGCGGCTCCGAACCTCTGCTTCTATGACGTGGAGGACGGCCGGCCGGAAGGGTACGACGCGGCGGCCCACCACCCGGAGGAGGAGGTGAGGCTTTTCCTGGCGGTCACGCCGGGAAACTTCAAGGTCGCGATGGAGGCGGCGGTTGCCGCGAAGGATGGAGGAGGGAAGGCGATCAGCTGCGTGGTCAGCGACGCTTTCCTCTGGTTCGCCGGCGGCTTGGCGGCAGAGATGGGCTGCGTGCCCTTGGTGGCTCTGTGGACCGGCGGACCTTCCAGCCTCCTTTCTCACCTCGATACTGACGTTTTGCGTCGCAGGTTCCTCGTAGACGATGAAGGTATTATTATTATTATTATTATTATTATTATTNGACCCGGCGCTTGACGCCGCGTTCGCGACCAGGTTCGCCGTCTCTCTCCCGGTTGGCCCGCTCAACCTCCTCACGCCTAAGAAGCCGCATCCAGACCCCAGCTCGTGCATCCCGTGGCTCGACGGCCAGGCCGCCGCCTCTGTGGCCTACATCAGCTTCGGCACCGTCATCTGCCCGCCCCCTCCGGAGCTCGCGGAGCTCGCGGCGGGACTCGAATCCAGCGGCGCGGCCTTCCTCTGGTCCCTGAAAGAGGAGTCGAAGGCCCACCTCCCCGCCGGATTTCTGCAACGGATCGAAGGGCGCGGCCTCGTCGTGCCGTGGACGCCCCAGGAGCGGGTGCTCAATCACCCGGCCGTCGGGGCGTTCATCACGCACTGCGGCTGGAACTCCGTGCTGGAGGGCGTCGTCGGCGGGGTGCCGATGATGTGCCGGCCGTTCCTCGGCGACCAGCGGATCAACGCCCGGGTAGTGTCTCACGTGTGGGAGGTTGGCGTCACCGTGGAGGGCGGAGTCCTCTCACGCGAAGGGGTGGCGGGGGCCTTGGACCTGCTGCTGCGAGGTGAGGGCGGGAGGCGGATGAGGACGAGGGCGGGCGAGATGAAGGAGAAGGCGTTGCAGGCGGTCAGAGCGGGTGGGACTTCGGCCCAGGGCTTTGATGCGCTCTTAGATGTCGTCACTGGACGTAACTAATTGCTGTTATAGTAACGTTTGTTCTTGCGTTAGCGTTTTATTTGAATAAGCAATGTTGCCCATCTTTCGAATATTAACGGACCAACTACGTAGATTGGTTGCGTCTTGGGTTCAGAACGTGCTAGTGATACTGTTGAGACTCGTTTATCAAATTTTGGATTTGGTTTCAGTTTATAAAATTAAGGAGATGGTGAGGTAGTCTCTCCTTTCAAAAGTGATAAAAAGATATGGCACCACCTAAATTTGTTAAGTAATGTGTATCGGTAAAATGAATGGAGCATAATATTGCAAATGCGATATGGGCAACTATTATTCTTAGGATACGAATCAATGTTGAGGAGTCATTTTTAATGTGCACACTACTCTTGAATCACATTCATCTCCTTCTATTTGGTTTAGACTATGTTTGGCATGTACGAAAATTTTAAATAATTAATTGTGAATAACGATTAACGATCAGAGAATAACGACTACCTAGTAGAGCGCGTTAATTATTAAATTTCATATAAGTATTTAGCAAATGTAACATTTAAATCGTAAAATAACTAAAAATGATATAAAAAATTATTTAAATAATTTACATTATTATATGCATTTTAAATTAAATAATTTATTTTTATTTTAACTATTTTAATACTACTAGATAATAATAAAATAATAAAATAAATCGTAAAATAATAAATAATAAAGTGGTCATCTGGTATAAAAAAAATAATTATGTTCATACAAATAGTAAATAATAATAAAAATATTTTGAGGACATATTGAGAAATAAATTTTAATATTTTAATCATTGCATTAAATGTTGGTTTTGCAAACATCTCAAAATATTAGATTTCAATCCTTTGTTGCTAATATTAAATGTATCTATCAAACTACTTAACTAGCATGTTAACTTAGTCAGAAATAAAATCTTAGTCAAAGCACGTGCAACAAGAAAGAATTAATTATCCTTCAATAGTTGGATCAAACACATGAACTTGATAACTCATTTTTAACACAATGGACAACATCAACCAGAGTTAAAGAAGTTTGATTTTTTTAAAGTTATTCAGTACTATTCGAATGTGAGCGAAAAGAATAAATTTTATTCAAATTGACGAGGGCCTACTAATTCTAATTAATTTTAGTTAAATATTTTAAAATATAAAATTGAATAGATGAATTTGTAGCATAGAAAGAAAAACAAATGTCTATTCTGTGCGTAGAACGATTCTTAATACACAAATTTAATTATTGATTTGAAATTCTTGTCAATTTTATTTACGTGTGAGTAATCAAAAATCATTTAAGTAGTTTACGAAGTATAAAAGAAAATAAAACATAATAACTCAACCATAAGATGAAATAAAAAGAAATATTAATCACATGAGAGAAATCAAATGTTCTCAACAAACTTTTGACATCACGGGAGAGAAATCATCTAATAGTTAATAATAGAAAAGCTGAAAAAAAACGTGGGATTATATTATACAGTTCATGGGCCGAGACAACGTATGGGCTTTTATATGAGCCCTCTTCGTCTGCTCTTTCGTGCGTTTAAAGCAATCTTTGTCTTCTTTTCCCTTCACCTTCAATTTCCAGCTTATTTTTCTCTTCCTTCTTCCTAATTCGCGAAGGCGAAGCGCTCTCGAAAGCTATTGCCAGTTATCTCCGGCGTCTAGGTTTCTAAGCTCCGGCGATGGGTCAGGGAACTCCCGGTGGCATGGGCAGGGGGCTCCCGGGTGACCGGAAGCACGGCGGCGATAAGAAGGACAAGAAGTTCGAGCCGGCGGCGCCGCCGGCTCGGGTCGGCCGAAAGCAGCGGAAGCAGAAGGGGCCGGAGGCCGCCGCCCGCATCCCGACGGTGACGCCCCTGAGCAAGTGCCGCCTCCGGCTCCTCAAGCTGGAGCGGATCAAGGATTACCTCCTCATGGAGGAGGAGTTCGTCGCCAACCAAGAGCGGCTCCGCCCCCACGAGGAAAAGAACGAGGAGGACCGATCCAAAGTCGACGACCTCCGGGGGTCGCCCATGAGCGTCGGCAACCTCGAGGAGCTCATCGACGAGAACCACGCCATCGTGTCGTCGTCGGTCGGGCCGGAGTACTATGTCAGTATGCTGTCCTTTGTCGACAAGGACCAGCTCGAGCCTGGTTGTGCGATCCTCATGCACAACAAGGTGACAAATTTTTTTCTTTTGTGCCCTTCTTATTACCTAATGTTTGCTCTGGGCTTGGTGTTGTTGATGACTAGTACTTGAAATTTTGCCAAAAAAAGTTAGGGATCTCGGATTACAATTGGATCTATACAACTAATAGTGATGCCGATGGGAGATTTCATATATCATTGGTTGAACTCGTCTTTGAGGGAGATATAAGGAGCACAACAGTACTGAATCGCTTGCGTATTGACTCCCTTTTGCCTGTTGGGCAACTCCGGTCAATCGTTGTTGATTGGAAGGGGACGTCTGGTTTTGCTCCATCACTTTTGATATCTTTTGGTTGTTGCTGTTTGGGAAATTACTCATCCCGGACACATTTGGGGATTTTCACTACTCAATCTTGCATTATGTTGATAATGTGCTGCTTTCCATTCTTCAGGTCCTTTCTGTTGTCGGAATTCTTCAAGATGATGTCGACCCAATGGTTTCTGTAATGAAGGTTGAAAAAGCTCCTTTGGAGTCTTATGCTGATATTGGTGGCTTAGATTCTCAAATTCAAGAAATCAAAGAAGCAGTTGAACTTCCTTTGACACATCCAGAGCTATATGAAGATATTGGCATTAAACCTCCAAAGGGAGTCATCCTGTATGGGGAACCAGGAACCGGAAAAACATTGCTTGCTAAGGTAAATTCATTTCCTTGAATCTGTCTCCTTTTTCTACTTTGCTGCTAGCTGACATAGTGTTTGATGTGCACTTTAATTTTATTAGTCATTCACACACAAAAAAACATTATCTAAACAGCATCAAGATCATGCACTTAATTTTGCATTATCGTATGTTCTCTCTATTGGAGTAACCGTCTTTGTTATCATGCATATCACGTAACCGCATGACCCGCTCCAGGCCATTAGCACCTCTCCACAGTTTCCTCCACTTCGATGCCACACGATTACATGATGGAAACATCTCATTGAAGCTATTGGCTGCTGTAGCTATATAAGACATTGTAATCTGTATGATGTTGTGTGGAAAATCATGTAATTCAATATGGTATCAGTGCGTATTTGTCCGCCGACTTTGATTCTGATTTTTTTCCCTACCCCATGATAGCAGTTTATCATGTGTTCAATCACAACATATCCTCATCGAGGAAACATAAGTGTTCCAATAGGTGGTCTAAGTATCCAGGTTCATGGTTGCAAAGGCCGAATAAGAGCAACACCATGTCGTCATCTGTTCCAAGGATGAGACTGAAACTACTTTCTCAATAAGAAGCTCCACTTCTTTTTTGTTTTCATTTTATTCAGGTGCCAAGTCGATTTGAGAATTGATGCTCCTCCTTATCCTGTGCCAAAGTCGAGTCGAACAGGTTTTTCCTTATTCTTTTATCCTTAAGTTGAAACCTCTCTCAAACCCTCTTTCTTCCCTCTTTTTTTTCCTTGAAAATGTTCTTTCACACGATGACAGACCCGAGAAGATGGATACTTCTGTTACTTTTTGCCCTCCTGTATTCTTCTCTTATATGCGTACGAAAGCTGTGATCTACATCTAACTGAACGAGTTGAAACTTGTTTGGCTCAACTCGATCCTTTCCTTCCGTGAAATTTCTTTCTTTCTCTTTACTTGCAATCGCCCTCCTCCATGTCTGCACAGAAGATCAGACACAACTTCCTCTATCCTCGCCATTAGAGTTGAGTTGGAATGAAAATGAGTTGAGGTTCGACCTCCTCCTCCTTGCCTTAAGCAAGTGCCTAGTTCTTCTCTGTATGCCTCTTCTTTGCATACAAGAGTTATATAATACCTAAGATATGTTCTCGACAGGTGTTAATGCTCTTGGCTTGGAACTTCTGTCTACAGCTAGGAAGAGTAAAGGCCTCGCAGGTCTCTTCCACCTTGGTCAATGATACCACCAGCACTCCTCCAAGTCTCTTTTTTTAATAGACTATTCCACTTCTTCCTATCGAAAGTTCCCCTCCAAACGATGCAAACAACTAGATGGATACTTGGCTGCCAATCCAGATGCTCATCGCGTCGAAGTACTTCTTGCAGCAGCCACATCGCCCTGCAGACAATACTGGAACTAAAGCACCATTCAAGCTTGTGCCTCTCCGGAGCTGTTGGCCGACCATTGACATGATTCACACCTTGCATATCTTCTAAGATGACTTGGGCATTGTCGACTTCTCCTCCGTTGATACGGCATACATTCCAATGAAGACAAGCTGCACCTTCAGCTATGTGAATATCGTGCTTGAGCGTATTGGAGTAACCGTCTTTGTTATCATGCATATCACGTAACCACATGACCCGCTCCAGGCCACTAGCAGTTTCCGCTACTCTGATGCTACACGATTACATGATGGAAACATCTCATTGATGCTCTTGGCTGCTGTAGTTATATAAGACATTGTAATCTATATGATATGTGTGGGAAATCATGTGATTCAATAGTCTCATGCAGGGACGGACCCAGGAAGAAAATATAAGGGGGGCCAAAAAGTTGGGGGGGCCAAAATATATAACAATAAATTAAAAAAAATATGGGAGGGGATTAGATTTGAACCCTAGACCTCTAGACGTTTGCCAAAACCACCTATCCACTATGCCAGTTAGATAATTATGTTAATTTGTTAGTATTTGATTTATTTATTGACTATAACTACTAGTATATACGTATATATATACTTTATATACCGAAAAGTTGGTCCCCCGGGTATATGTGGGTCCGCCCCTGGTCTCATGGCCATCTTCTAGGTGGCACCTGACACTTGTTGATATTTGAATTATTCCCCATCTCGTGGTTTTGTGAATGTTACAAAGTTCTTACAGAAGTTTTTAACATAAATCAAATGCTTTATGTTAAATCAAATGCTTTCGATATTATCTAGTTGAATGTCCTTGACATATCAATACGCTGAACTAGAATGTTTATTTCAGGCTGTGGCTAATTCAACTTCAGCAACTTTCTTACGTGTTGTTGGAAGTGAGTTGATACAGAAGTATTTAGGTGATGGTCCAAAGCTTGTTAGGGAGTTGTTCAGGGTTGCAGATGAACTTTCTCCTTCAATTGTCTTCATTGATGAGATAGATGCAGTTGGTACTAAAAGGTATTTTTATTAGTTACAAACATGTCCTATGTGTTTTTTATGATTGCCATTGTGATTGACTGAGTTGTGGTTGGCAAATCCTAGATATGATGCTCATTCCGGTGGAGAGCGTGAAATACAGAGAACCATGTTGGAATTGCTAAACCAACTAGATGGTTTTGACTCAAGAGGGGATGTTAAGGTCATTCTAGCAACTAACAGGATTGAAAGTCTTGATCCAGCTTTGCTCCGTCCTGGCCGAATTGACCGGAAGATTGAATTCCCTCTACCAGATATTAAAACTAGAAGGCGTATCTTCCAGGTTGATAATCTTCTCGCTGAATTTATGATGACTTGGTAATTAAATTGTGTGTTTGACTCATTGCTATTTTTTCTAATTTCATTATGGTGAAATTCTGCAGATACATACCTCCAGAATGACACTGGCAGATGATGTTAACCTTGAAGAATTTGTTATGACAAAGGATGAATTTTCTGGTGCAGATATCAAGGCAATCTGTACAGAAGCCGGTCTGCTTGCTCTTAGAGAGCGTAGGATGAAAGTAAGTTGCATATCTTTATTAAGTAAATTGATTAGTTCATGTTACAGATGTTCTGCAATTATCTGATAAGAAAGATTTATTATCTTCCCAAAAAAAGAATTTTGTTATTGATACCTTTTGCTGAATCAATTATCCCACGTGCTTGTGCTTGCTTGTTTTATTATTGTTTATGATGGGTAAAAGGATGACTAGATGGGAATCGCTTGTTTCATCATAACAAACTTATTTTGATTAGCAAGATATTTTTGGCAATAAATCTGATGATTACGGGCTATGCGTGATTTATTTATATTTAATCAAAGTTGTTCCTGTTGTATTACTGGTAGAGGTAATTAAGTGATATATCTTCTTTGTTAGAATAAGCTATTTTCTTATTCGTATTTAGTCTAATGAGTTGAATCTACTCATTGTTGATTTATACATCGATTGATGACTCTCCCTGAAAAACACAGATCAATGTCTTCCTACTTCCAAAATATGAAAATGGTTCAAAGACGGCTTTAACATGTCAAAACTTTATTTGAAAGTTTTCTATGGAATGAACTGTCTTATTGTCAGCTTTGATTATTTTCGAATGTTCGCTACTGAATCACTTGCATACCTTATTAATTTTGCGTTAATGTCTACGGAGACATGTTTGATTTTGAAAGGACATGTTTGAAGTAATTTTTTATTAATTTCCGGAGAAGTACTAAGTAGCAGACATGATGTGGCATTCATCGTGTTAAAATATCCTACTTATCTTTTTTGCTCAGATTTTTAATAAATTTAGTTGGAGTAGTTCTTGAAAACATTTTTCGGAATTTCCAAAAAATTTTGTGATGCTGTCGTCTGGAAAATGGGGACATGAGTTGAAGTATTACAGATTAATAAGATTATCACTATGAAGGTAACTTTCTAAATGTGTGGAATCCTATGTTCTAATTTAAGTGTCAGTGTGTAAGTCTTAGAGACTATTATGATATACGTTGTAGTATCTGGTTATTCGAAGCTTGCTCTCCTAGTACCTCATCACGACTTCTTTTTCTATGATGCTGAATTTGCAACAAGGGTTCAATCAAGAATTGAGTCTTCTGGCAGTTCCAGATTGGATGCATTGGCATTAACTAATCTGGTATTAAAAATGCAATGTTTTGTTACACTTTTAATGTGTATATGTACAGAATAATTACCTCTAGTTTAAGGTTTAAGTACCTTTCAGAAAACGAAGTTTAAGGTTGAAGTATAAATACCCACACTTCAAAGTTACTATCATAAGTTTCAGGTGATAGTGCTGAGAAAAAAAAGGTTCAGATGATGGGCAAATATGTTGCACTTTTGAAGTATTATATGTACAGAATCGTAAGTTATTATTATAAGCTTCAGGTAACTATATGTGCTAAAACTTCAAAGTTATTATGATAAGTTTCAGGTGATATTTCTCCAAAAAAAAAAGGTTTCAGTTGATGGGCAAATAAATTTTTGTTATCTCTGGACTCCCCTTTGATTCTCTGAATCTTTCTAGTTGTTGTACAAGTCTGAGTTTACAATATAAGTGTTGGACAACAATAATAATTTATGTCACATATCTTAACACTTCTATAGCATATTGTTTTCCTTAGACTTTATGTAATTGGATGTGCTTGGAACAAATAAGGAGTAGTATCTCATTATATAATTTCAGAAATAATAATGAGACAAGTTTCTCGGTGGTACTTATGAAAAGTGTCTCCTATATGTGTTATAATGTATGTCTTGTTTGACACGTTATTTTTCTCTTATGGGGATTGGTCATAAATAATTTGATTGCTTCATAAGAATGTTAGTTTTTGGGAGAATTCTTTTGTTTATTCTAGGTCTGGTTAATGCTTCTTTTTCTTTATGTTTGTTTGACTATTCAGTTTATTTATAAATAATGTTGTTTTTTTTTTTCAGGTGACTCATGCAGATTTTAAGAAGGCCAAGGAGAAGGTTATGTTCAAGAAGAAGGAAGGGGTTCCAGAGGGCCTCTACATGTGAGAAAGGTTTTCAGTTTTGATATGCCAGGTATTCATTAGTTGACCTAAATTTTTTATGAAAATATCGACCTCTTGATATTACATATTGTTCCTCATCTTACTAAGAAATGCTCAATAGAACCATTTGGCTGAAACTGTTGGATAAATCTCATGTTTCTATATGAGGAAGACTTCTATTACAAATGTCTTGCATGTTTCTTCCTTAAAAAAGCCGACCCCACCTAGTGGGATAAGGCTTTGTTGTTGTTGTTTCTTTCTTAAAAACATACACGAAGCAATTCATTATTTAATGGAGTAACTTATGGATTGGACACATATCTTTTTATTTAACTAGGAATTATAGGCATGGTCACCCATAGATTGATACAGAGTTACTTGCTAGTAATTTAGTTTTATAGTTGCACAAGGAAACTACTTATCTATTATAGAATGACACTCAGAATTGTCGTGACTGTTCAGTCAATAGAGTTATTCTTAGTGCAACATGAAGGTAGTACAAGGTATACCCTCTCAAAGTATATGATTGATTGTAAATAGAGGTTGGTATTTCTGATGCACAGAATAAGTGAGCTCAGTTGGTCAAACAAGTTGTCTATGCCGTATTTGTGAGAATCCAAAAGCCTGAGGCAGTGGTGTCATGGCATTTTGAGCAAAGTGAATTGAAAATCATGGTTCAACAGCTGTTTTTATTTATTATTCATTCTGACACATGCGAATACAAGTTTGATGAGAAGTCAAAGTAAGAAGCTCCATTGGTGTTACAACAGTTTAGGTTTTCTTTTTGTGAAAATATTGCCTTTCACAGCTACTCGAACTTTGTGGTAACATCATGACTATTACTATTTTTTTTTTCTTTGTGAAAAGACCATTACTAGTTTTTAACATGTCGAAAGTCTTTTGATATGGTATGTTGAAAGCTAATTAGCAGCATTTTGTGCTTTAACCATGTTGTGCTGCATTCTTGAAAGAACACACAAGAATCTGTTTTTGTTAGCCTAAAGTTCCCCGTTCTATTTTTCCTACTTGCATTATGAATTTCTCTACATAAGTACTTTTAATAAGTTACAGAAATAGATTCTTCATCATCTCTGACTCCAAGTTCTTGATTTGTCTTGGTCAGGTAGAAGCTGCACGTTATGGACGAAATCTTCCACCCTATGCAAGACGCCTCACCGTCCCTGAATCCAAGTTCCTGAAGTTATCAAATCTCTTTTAGTTTATGTGTGTGTTTGTCTAGTATAGATGCTCAAAATGGATAGTTAGTGTTTTTCTTTTATTGTTGTAAGTTGCACATTTTCAAGCCTTAAATCACTGAAATAAAGAAGTGAAACCGAATATATCGGTTGCATAATGTAGCACACCTATTTCCATGTGTATTCTTTGTTTCCATTGATGATAAAAACATCTGTTTGAGCTGGGCGTGGTAGGGTTTGTCTGGAGGTGCATGCATTATTTGTCAGCCTTCTGTTGTGGAGAGTGCAAATTCAAAATTCGGAATCCTTACTAGATTGAAAGCACTCATCATCAAACCAATCAATCAAAGTAAACTTTGTCCCAGAACAAACACCCACAGACAAAACGAACCGATGGCATCTTATCTGTGTGGCTTTGGCAAGCATGTGAAGTGGATGATGGTCCATCGTCTCACCTGTCCTATATCTCTATTTAATAGTGGGTCATTTAGCTTCGATCCGGCTGGAGATGTGCTGTAATCTAACAGGTTGCAAGTCCCTCACATGTCTCCTCTTCTGTGACCAGTATGAGATCACTTCAAACATCACGCAAATTGCAAGTTATTACACGGAGAACTCATCAACTTTTCTTCTCTAACTAATCCAATTAAAATGGTCGAATTACTTGCTTGCCTTCGGAGACAACAAAGCAGCAGCAGAATTTGGTCTAAAGCTTACATGTCTCTAAGATATGAAGCCGAATTTTATTTGATATCTAAAGTTCAGAATGAAAGAATAGAGAAATTTCCTGCATTCTAATGAGCAAAACAAATTTCTTTGCTATTAGTAGTCCACTTGTTAGACTTCTCACTTAGGAACCTCTTCGCTAAAGCTAAGTTAATCCCCTGCTTCCCAACTTGTCCACAATTATAATAATCATGGATGGCAGCTAGCTTCAGTAGAAGACGAGCATAGTCTCCTGAAACACCCCAAGTCTAATTAATACCACATATTTAGTCCACTTGGAATAAAGAACAAGGCACCAAGTATTATTCGAACCACCAATAGATGCAAATAGACTCAAGGTGGTTCAGATCACCTAGCCAACTTGGATAGATCCTAGAATTTGATCTTTTGTGGAAGTTTGAGCCACCTTAGGAACTCCCGAATCTCTTGTATCAAGACCTTGTTGGTTTCTATCGTAATAAAAATAAAGTGATTGATAAATAACTTTAACTCGAAATTTTATGATCAAATTATAAAAAGGTGACATAATTATTATTATTATTAGATATTAATGAAGATTTATAGCACTTTGTACTGTACTAAAATATATCATTTTGACTATTAATTTTATATCAATAATCAGATTTAATTATTCCTCATTAAATTAATGATCAAGATTATGTACTTTATTAAGTGTAGTGCAAAATGTTATGCACTTCTATTTTTATTATTATATCTTTTGTATTATATGTGCACAATATTAAAAATATAATATATATGAGAAAAAAAAAATGTAGTGCTTACATAGAAAACAATAATAGTTACTTCTTGGTACGCTACATGCACTACACTAAAAATATACTACACACTCTCTACCCATATATATATATATTTATATTTATTTGTGAGCTTATGAGCAAAGGTCATATAAATGTGAATTACTCTGTAATATAAAACACTACACAAATATTATATATATATATATATATTATCTTTAAAAATTGGGAATCTCTCATTATTTCACTTCATTCCTACTATGAATAAAGCTTTGAGACGGCGAAGGTATTATGCGGTGCTAAACAAGGCCACCTCATTCGTCTTTCTGTTGATGTTCTACACAGGTGTTGAATTATGCCCCAAAGGCATATAAAATTGTCCCCTAAGAGGGCAAAAGAAAGAAATATAATAGTGTTCCAAAAAACAAAGGACCTGCCCGAAATCTTCCGTACGGTGCCTTCCTATACTTATCTTCTCACTCACTCGCCATCTTGCTACTTTTAAGTGACCCCCACCACCACCACCACCCACTAGATTTAGTGTTGATAAGTTTAGGCCCATGTCGCCATCGGTGAATGCTACCTGTCTTTATTTATTATTATGTATGCATATATGCATATATCTATATATGTATGTGCAAGTATACATGCATGCACATTAATTATTTAATTTAACAGAAGGTTGCATTTTTAAGATTAGATTTGGAGTTGTAGATCACAGATCGATTAGTCTACATGAATAGTACTCGGGATTTAAGGGGCTGCGAGAGAAGAGAGATCGTTGGTTGCAAGTGGAATGCTTTTTTTGGGTGTTTCTTTGCTGGATTTTTTCATGCCATGTCCTTCCCCACCAGCGAAACTTTGCAACATTGCATTATTTCCAAAGGTCAAATCCAAGTAGTGCCACATTATTTCAACATATTTTGATAATGGTATCAGCTGTAACATAAGGAAAATAACTAGCATGTTTTTTGTAATCTAATACTGCAGGTAATTAAAAAAAAATGCATCGCACTTTTTTTGCATTATTGTAGTATTGCAGCTAATTCCAAAAAGAAAAAGGTTTAAAATGTGATAATGTAATAACGTTATATATTGCTATGAAATGCTTTCCACTTGTTTTTACTAAATTTGATTATTTTTGCTGGAGATAACATATGAAGACTTGTCATCCTATTTTTATTGGCGTCGATCTAAAATTTTTCTAAGGGTACATATATAATTTTATTATTTTATGAACGATTGTGCTAACTCCATCATATATATCTTATGGTCGTGAACATAAGAGATTCATCTCTGAATCATGTAAAATTTGTGTGTATTCTTAAATATGTTTGTGAATTTTTGTCTTTCTCTTTTTTAAATGTCTTATTAGATTGATAGCCAATCAAATGAAAGGAAATCACAATAATTCTTTTTACTATTTTTCTTAGTTAAACACCAAAAGATGCTAATAATAAGTAACTTTAAATAAAATTTGTCACAAAAATCTTGCCAAGACATATATCTATGTTATTATTATTGTTATATATTATTCATCTCAAATATATAGAAGAAAAGGAAGAAAACATAAGTAAAAAAAAAAAGATAAAGGACTATTTTACAGTTGCACCCTTCTAATAACCCCCTATAAACCCCATGTAAAACCCTTTATTTTACTATTTTAGTGTTTTAACAGTTTAAGCGTAGAGGACGAGAGCATTGCAAGGCGCCAAATCCGCGAACGCCGGCGGCCCCTTCACCACCTCCCACTCCACCCTCTCTTCCTCCGCCGCCGCCGGCGATCCCATCACCGTCGCCACCGCCACGTCCAGCCCGCTCCCCACAACGTAGATGACTCTCTTCCCCTCCTCCGCTTCGCCGCCGACCACGGCGTACGGCCGCGTCACTTCCGGCGGCACTCCGCCGCCGGCCACCGACCTCCACGCGTCGGTGCCTTCGTCGTACGCTTTCACCTTCCGGTCGCCGTACTCCGCCACCACGTAGAGCCTCCCGCCGGCCACCGCGCTCGCCCCCGTCCACCCCTCCCGCATGCCCACCCGCATCTCGTCCCACTCGTCGCGGTCGGCGTCGTACACGCCCCCTCGCGGCGACGACTCGAACGGCCACGTCCACCCCTCCGTCACGTACATCCTCCGCCCCACCACGGCCGCGTCGTACCGAGCCATGCCCCGCCGCATCCCGGCCGCGGGGGCCCACCGGTCCGCCGCCGGATCGTAGCATTCCACCGCCGAGATCCCACCTCCGTCTCCGCCGGCGGCGAAGATCCGGCCGTCGATGGCCCCCGCCGTGAAGAAGCACCGAGGGGTGCGCATCGGGGCGGCGGAGGTCCAAGAGTTGGTGGCGGCCCGGTAGGCGAGGAGGGTCGGCAGCGGCGACTGCGTGCCGGCCCGCATGCCGCCGAGGACGTAGAGCTCGCCGCGGCGGGGGAGGGCCGCGCAGGCGAAGGCCGGAGGGCAGAGCGGCGAGGCGTCGTACTCCGCGTCCGGCAGAGGCATAGGGGGGAGCACGAACCAGCGGCGGGAAAGGGGGTCGAAGGACTGCCACTGGAGGCGGAGCGTGGAGCGGTCGAAGGCGAAGACGAAGAGGTACGGGAGGGGGAGCGAAGGGTGGAGGGCGGCCTTGGAGCGGAGGAAGGCGGGGCTCGAGAGGGCGCGGTTCCAGGTGGAGGAGACGGATCGCGCCAGCGACTGGTACGGGAACGGGATGTGGAAGAGGCACTGCTCCGCCACCTCGTCCGGCAGTCCCGGGATCAGCGGCTCCGCCTCCACGGCAGAGACCGCGGCGAAGCAAGACGTCGACGGCGCAGGTCGCCGGAGCTCGACCTCCTCCCCTTCCAACGCCGGCGCCACCGCCATTTCTGAAAGGTTCCTAGTTGTTAACGGAGGTGCCTCCGTTGAAGGGGTTCAAAAAAAAGAAGAAGAAAAAAAATGGAGTTAAGGATGAGATTTGGGTAATGGACGCGTTTAAATACACAGCAATAAATGAGTGGTTGATGGTGGGGTCCGGTCCGGTCCGTGAGTGCACCGCCGGGCCCACAAAAGGGCACATCAAAGCCCATTATGGATTGCAGGCTACGGCGAACGGGGCCCATCCTCATCATTCTTCTTTAATTTGTTTCTTCCTTTTATTTTATTATTATTAATATATTTTTTTTCTTTAAATTTAACCTTGTTGCACTACTAATAGGGTGCTCTATTATTGTGGTGGAAACGCTTTTATGGATGCTAGAGAACAAAAATAAAAAATAAACGTGTCAGTCAAGAAATTAAAAGAAAGAGAACAAAATGATTACTAAAGAATGAAAAGATGCACACAAGATAACGGCAAGTTTATGTTTTTTTTTTTTTGAAATTGCTTCCTTTTTTTTTGTGTAAAGTTACTAAAGTTCTTACTAGAAAAAGAGGGTCAAGGGTGTTCATAGGTATTAGAGTCTTCTTTTGGCTAATGGTATAGTACATCTTGCACTAAGTGTACTATTTTGTTTCTTTTATCATAAATCCTATAGACAGCTATGCTTTAACCCAACATTTTTTGCACTTAATTATCTTATTATTGAAGAATGTGAGAAAGAAAAATGGTTCCGAATAACGGATTGAGACTCCTTATAAAAATTTAAGTCTATTTTAGTGGATGAATGCTCGTCACAGGTCAGTCCCTTTATTATCAGTCGTTACAGCACATTGAGATGATCAATGGCCTATTAATGACTCCAACGATCATCTCTATAATGATCATAATGATAATAATGATCGTTTAATTATAATAATTATCTCATAATTATAAATAGATAAATTAAATTTGGTGAGCATATTTTCTTTTCTTATAGTTTATTTTCCTATTGTAGGAACTTATTTTACGATCATAAAAAGAATTACTTATGAGTTAAATAATTGAGGGTGTGCGAATAACTTTTTGATTAAAAAGTTAAATTACTTTCTTACTGCGTGTAGTTATCTTTTTTATTCCAAAAATAAAAACTAACCCTTTTAGTTAGAAGTCTACAATTTATAGTAAGTACAATCTCAGTGATTAATACATGTAAATCATAGAGTAATGTATACATCCTTTAAACTATTAATTGTAATTGACTATTTACTGTGGTGTCGAAGTGGAACTTGATTTTCCTCTTCATTTGTGGACATGTACAATGATTAGTGCCATGTAACATAACTAATACCTTAAATTTATTTAAGGTAAATTCTTTTATATAGTTGAGACATCGAAGTTTTATTGGAAGCATTTTTCTTAAAGTAAAATGAAGTAGTTATATAATTTATATTTATTTTATAGAGTTTTCCCTTTGTCTGATTTATGAATAATAAATGGAATTTCAAATTAAATGACACTCTTTTTCAAATGGGTTCAATACAAATATTTTTTACTTAACTAGACAACATTATATTACTTAACTTTTTAATCTTTAATTATTAAATCTATGATGAATGAAAAAATAATAAATTTAACATAAGTATGTTATTATTTATATTATAAAATATTTTTATTTTTTAGTTTAAAAATACATATTTTTGAATTCGAAAAGAGGGGTCCAAGTGAAGGGTTCCAATATGTTGGATTGTTGGGTGAACTTATATATATATATATATATATATATATATATATATGCATTGATAAGCTTTAAAGTGGTACCAAAATATTGGGATGGAAGAAATAAAAATGGATAAACACTTGTGATCCAGGTGAAGGTTTAACGTAGCAGCAGCACTACTAATGAATGAATAAAAGAAAAAAAAGGTTTCTCCTTTTTGTGGTGGATGTTGTGGCATCGTTTTCACTGACAAGGAAGAAGTCCTTTCTTTATATATTTCCCAAATCTAGTTGGGGGTTCGTGGCAGGACCTGAGCTTAGAATCTAAGCTGGATTCCAGGAACTTACCACACGTCACCACCAAAGCAATTTCCATACAAATTGATATATAGAAAAATAAGGATCTACAAATCCCATTTTACAAGGGGAATTTTGGACTTTTTAACCGGTAATTGAGATTAGAGAGCTCCATAGAGACATGTCATCTTTCATTCCTACTATATAATTTAATTGACCATTTTTTATTAAATGATTATATGATAATGTTAAATAATAAAATAAAATCTATTGATTTATTATTCAAAAATTTGATTATTGATAAAGCGCAATAACGTCGTATCATTTATGTAGTCGACTTCACCTAATAAGATAAAAATTTATTGTTGTTGTTATTGTATCATAATGTTAAATAAGAGATGTGACTTGTTATTGAAATTATTTATATAAGAAATTGTAATTTTCGTATATAAATAATTTTAATTATGAGTTATAATTATATATTTAAATTTTAATTATTAGTCGATTTTTTTTGTTATGAACAAAAGGATGATTATTATACTAATTCTCCTACAATATATTACTAAAAAATAATCATTTTTTGTTAAATGATTATTTATTAATATCATAATGTTAAATAATAGAACGAGATTTATTATTGAATAATATATTCAAAAATTTAATTACTGATAAAGCGCAATGATCCATATATTCGATCTCATCTAGTGGGACAAAATTTTGTTGTTGTTGTATCATAATGTTAAATAAAATATGTGGCTTGTTATCTAAACTATCCATATAAGAAATTGCACTATTCGTATATAAATAATTTTAATTATGAGTGGTAATCACACATTTAAATTTTAATTATTAGTCGATTTTTTTTCTTTGTTACTCAAAAAAAAGGATGATTATTATACTAATTATCCTACAATATATCTATTGGTGCAATTTGTTTTCTATGTCATTAACGTGACCATAAACCTATTTTGAATGAGAATTCAAATGCTAATTTTCCTTTAATTTCTTAAAATGTGGTTTCTTTACAAATACATATGTTTTTTTTAGGGAGGGTCATGATTCTATAGAAACAACAGAATTTATATATACTAAATCATTTCATTAGCCATTTTATTTTTTTCATTAAACGATTATTTATTAATATCATAATGTTAAATAAGAGATTGTGACTTTATTATTGGAACTATTCCCATATATAAATAATTTTAATTGTGAGTGATAATAATCATAAATTTAAAATTTAATTATTAGCCGATTTTTTTTTCTTTGTTACTAAAAAAAGGATGATTATTATACTAATTATCCTACAATATATAACCCTACTTTGAATGAGAATTCAAATGATAATTTTCCTTTAATTTCTTAAAATGTAGTTTCTTTACAAATACATGATGTTTTTTTTGGAGGCCATGATTCTATAGAAAACAAGGTTACATAAAATAACTTCAAACCCTTTTTAGGTCTTTGATAATAATAATTACGATTATTATTCTTTTATATATTCGTCAATATATGTCGATATTAGTATCGAATTGATGTAGTTCGAGTGGTGAGGGGTCTCTTCCAACAAGGTATTTATTTGAGTTGAACTCGAAGTAATATTAATTCTTGATTTTTCTTTGGGATGGAAGAATGGAAGAAATATTAATGCAATTAAGGGGCGAAGTATGGGCAAAGTTGCCCCTTTCACATGGTTGCATTGGAAAGTAGACACCGGCTCGATACGACGCATTTAACCCGCAAGATAGCAGACATTTAATGCATGAAAAGGGGATTTCCAACCACTACGTGTACCATTTGAATGGAATTGATGGTCATCTTCCTCCTTCCAAACAAATAAATATAAACATATATAGATATTATATATATATATATATATATATATCATTTTATATGATCATAAAACTATAAAAATATGCATTGGACTCATATTTTAAAATTTCAATGAATACATCTAATTATATATACACGCTATTAAACCTATTATATATATATATATATATATATATAATTTGATAGAGATGTATCAGATATATCATGTTCGTATAGTCGAAATTAAAATCTATAATTTAAGAAAAAAAATTTAAAATTTAAAAAAAAATTAGTCGCATCTCTCAAAGCGATCAATAAGTTAGAAAATATGATGTATCCTACTTTAATAAACATCTATATTAAAGTCATATATATATTTTTTTATTATCAACAATGATAAATTAAAGGTGTTTAAAGGCTTGTCGATCACATATAAATTGGCCGCCAATTACGTACATGTCATTAATCAAATGAATCACTTTTAATTATTTAGATTCAAGCAGTTATTGTGGACATTTTTTTATGTTTCTTTTCTTACGACTTCTTTTATCGTGACTTTTTGTTTCACGGAAAAGAATCCTCCAATTTTAATCGGTTGAATAATATATTCAATGGTTTATCGGTATTAATTATAATCTATCATATATGTTTTACGTAAAAGTAAATTTGCGTTTTATCTTCTTTTATTTTCTCGTTGAGTTAAAGTAAGAAATGAAAAAAAAAAAAGTGTAGCTAAAGTATGCATTTTATATTTTTAACCATTATTGTTTATGTAAATGTATGGAGGATACGTTTCCATACAAATTGTTTTTTGCAACGAAAGTTATTCTCCCGATTTTATTGGAATCCATCAGATCAATCACATGTCATCAGATTATATAAAACTATTTTGAAATAGTAAACTTTGTCATTCAAGAATCTTTTTTTTTCCTTTTAGTTATTATAATATTATTTAAAGAAACACAACATGCATATACATATATTTATTTACTTAAATAATAAATAATGCCATAGATATTATGGCCGCATTTAGCTTGAATTTTTTGCTTTAATGTTAATGATCATTATCCTCATAAATAATTTAAAATATTTAATTTATCGAATGCAAGCATATTCTTATGTAGAGCAAGAACAAATTATTTTCATTAATTTATGTGTTTTAACAATAAATGATGTGTTGAATCTCACAAGTATAAAGAAATGAATGTTTAATAAAAAAATGAGAATAAGTAAATTATTCTTAGAGATATTTTTCGTTCAAATGGGATCTATAAGTAATTAGGAAAAAAAAAGATATATGATAATTCTTATTCGAAATTTGAACAGATATGAAGACAAACTACTTTGAAAATGAGACATGAATCAAACTTTGAAAATGTTGAGCATGAATCTGAATCTCATGTACGCATGCAAAAGGGAAAACAAAGATTAGTATGAATGAATGATGTGATATGAAAGGCATCCAAATAAGTGTTCTTGAAGAAAAGGAAAGGTGGTGGGAAGAAAACCAAACCTGTATCTATGGTGCACTATATTTAATGGGAGGTGGCATTGGTGTTGGACAAAACGGTGAGTGATGTCCAATCCGAAGACAAATTCCAGAACAAGTTTTAGGGTGGGTGGTAGGGGTGGGGGTGGGTAAATTCTTTTATATAGTTGAGACATCGAAGTTTTATTGGAAGCATTTTTCTTAAAGTAAAATGAAGTAGTTATATAATTTATATTTATTTTATAGAGTTTTCCCTTTGTCTGATTTATGAATAATAAATGGAATTTCAAATTAAATGACACTCTTTTTCAAATGGGTTCAATACAAATATTTTTTACTTAACTAGACAACATTATATTACTTAACTTTTTAATCTTTAATTATTAAATCTATGATGAATGAAAAAATAATAAATTTAACATAAGTATGTTATTATTTATATTATAAAATATTTTTATTTTTTAGTTTAAAAATACATATTTTTGAATTCGAAAAGAGGGGTCCAAGTGAAGGGTTCCAATATGTTGGATTGTTGGGTGAACTTATATATATATATATATATATATATATAT